>BQNB010013999.1:22563-33730 GCA_026074375.1 Tanacetum coccineum | reverse complement strand
TCATGAATGATTTCAACCTAAGACTTCATATCAGATTTAATTTCACGATTTACAATTTGGTTTTCTTCAACATCAATGATTTTCTTATGACGAATACGAGTTATGGGTTTTGTTTGAATAATATGAACTAGGGATTTGATGTCATTTGGAGAGGGAGGAGTGGTTTGATAAATACCATTTAAGGGAGTGCTAATCTCCAAGTAGTCAAGTGACCACTTGTCGGAATAAGAGCAATGACCTTTGAAAGGAATGCCTAGAATTTGTCTGAACTCTTCGAGAGTGAAAGAAAAAGATTTATTTTGAAAGAAGAAATGGAAAACAAAGTGACCCTCAGAATCATAGTCAAACTGAAGTTGACTATAGAACTCAAGAATAAAACGAGGAGTAATTTGCTCGTTTATATTCAAAAGACACTCGAAAGTGATTGACCCAAACACAACATTAAGATTATTTATATCATCAAAATCTAGGTTTGCAACCCGTCCCTCATGAATGTATCGATTTTCAAGAAGTTAAAGAGTGTTTTGGTGATCGGACCTAGTTACTCGAGGCATTGTCACCTAAAAAGAAAATAATATAGATTTTTATTATTGTGAGTTCGTATTATTAGTAAGAATTTGTGCCTAGTGTGTGCCTATATGCAACAAATGTGGAGTTGCGGCTAACTCGACTCTAAAAGCAAAAACCTATGAGTTAACCCAAACACTCTTTAATTCAATTTTGCTCATCTAAACATGTCGAAAATATTCATTGATTAAATATTTCGAATGATGTTCATGTTTTCATTATGCATGAATGCAAAAACGTTTTTAGAGTATATTAACAATGCATTAAAACATTTTTATGGTGTTCCTAACGTGAGTAATTTTAGAAAAAAAAATTAGGGTTTTTGTTTAAATCAAATTTTTTGACAAACACACTTAATTATGAAAATCATATGTCTACGGGAATCATATTAGTTATACATTGTGTTATTATAGTCCTAATTGCATACAATTAAAAGAAAAATGAAAAATACCCAATTTTGATTTTGTGTTCATCATGAATCCTAGACACGAACTAATGAGAAATTTGATGGAATAACTTACGATTGATGATCTTAATGATGTTAGGATTGATTATTGATGTTGACTTGATCTTCAATTTGAGTTTTAGATGTTGATTTTAAGATTTGGTGTGTTTATGGTGGTTTTCGTCGCTGCACTTAGAGAGAAAGGGGTGTTTGTTTTTTAATTTAACAAAAATGGGATGACAGACATATGTCTCAACTGGTGGCGGTACCATATCGATATGGGAGCTTCCTGATTAAATCAGGGGCCGCCCTAGATATGGGGGCCGCCCTTAGCAGAGGGTTTTAGACTCGAATTTTGACAATTTTTTTACGAAAAGAGTGACGTTTTAATTTGCATTTCGCGAATAAAAAATGCTTAAAATACTTTGGATAAAGTAATTTAAGTTGTCACGACACGGGATGGAACACGGACTAGAATCGAGACTAAAAGAAAAGAAGAACTATTTATGGAATGTGTTCCATCATTCCTAAACCAAGACGTAGATAGATTCACGTTTAAGGGGTTTAGTGAGAATATCGTCGATATTTTCGACGGACGAGACTTTTTTGATAGAGATATGTTCTTTCTAGACATTATCTCGAAGAAAGTGGTGACGAATTTCGATGTGTTTAGTTCGCGAGTGTTGCACCGGGTTTTTGCTAAGGTCAATAGCGCCTTTATTGTCGCACATGATCGGGACTTCGTCGAGTCAAATGTTGTAGTCGTTAAGAGCTTGTTTCATCCATAGTGCTTGTTGACATGCCTTTCTGACGCTTACGTATTCGGCTTCGGTCGTGGATATAGCAAGAGTGGTTTGTTTATTCGAGAACCACGATGTTAGAAAACATCCTATGAACGTACAAATACCGCTAGTGTTCTTTTGGTCCACATAATCTCCTGTATGATCAGAGTCGGAATATACTACGGTTTCTATGTCGGTCCCCTTAGGATACCATAATCCTAAGTGCGTAGTGCCTTTAATTTATCAGAAGATACGCTTAACCGCTTCAATATGAGAGGTTTTGGGATCCTCTTGGAAGTGTGCACAAGGGCATACACTAAACATGATATCGGGCCTACTTGCCGTAAGGTAGGGTAAACTACCTATCATGCCTCTATACTTGGTACTATCTACCGACTCACACTCTTCGTCTTTCGTGAGTTTAACATTCGAGGACATGGGGGTTTTCATTGGTTTAGAATCTTTTAAGCCAAATTTCTTAAGCGTTTCTTTAATATATTTAGATTGATTAAAGAAGATATTGTCTTTCATTTGTTTTATTTGTAGTCCAAGGAAGAAGTTAAGTTCACCCATCATGCTCATCTCGAACTCGTCATGCATGATTTTGGCAAAATCATCACACATGTCTTGACAAGTCGAACTGAATATAATGTCATCGACATATATTTAAACGATGATGAGATTTGAACTTTTCTTCTTTGTAAAAAGTGTGTTACCTACCATTCCCATGTTGTATTCATGTTTAATAAGAAAAGCTTTTAATCCATCATACCAAGCCTTAGGTGTTTGTTTAAGACCATTTAAAGCTTTCTTGAGTTTATAAACATGATCCGGTTTTTCGAAGTCAATGAATCCTAGAGGTTGTGTCACGTAGACCTCTTCATTGATAAAACCGTTCAGGAATGCACTTTTTACATCCATTTAGAATAGTTTAAAATCTAAGGCTCAAGCATAGGCTGATAAAATCCTAATAGATTCTAACCTAGCAACTGGGACATAAGTTTCATCATAATCGATGCCCTCTTGTTGATTATAACCTTGGGCGGCTAACTTAGCCTTATTTCGAGAAACAACACCGTTCTCATCTAACTTATTCTTATACACCCACTTAGTTCCTATGATTTGCAATGAAATGATTTAATTCTTCTTGCATAACGATTATCCAACTTTCATCCCTTAGGGCTTCATTCACATTGTTAGGTTCTATAGTAGATATAAAACAAAAGAAGTTACTTTGGTTTTGGGCTTGAGACCTAAGGGTTCTTTGATTAAGGTTTCCTATGACATTTTCTAATAGATGGTTCCTAGATTCCTTAATATTGACTACTTCGGCAATTTCTAAAGTTTCATCCTCAATGTCATTTTCTAGGTTCTTCTTTTTGGTAACCTTAATTGCTTCTTTTTCATCTAAGTCATCATCCACCAAGGGTGATGTCTTAAAGGGTGGAGGAGTTTCATCGAATGTCACGTTGAGTCATTCTTTGATTTTTATGGTGTGTTTGTTAAGGATGATGTATGCTTTGCTATTTTAGGAATAACCTAAAAAGACATCTTCGTATGACTTTGGGTCAAACTTAGTAAGGTAATATTTGGTGTTTAAAATGAAGCACTTGCTTCCAAACACTCTAAAATAATCAAGAGTAGGTTTCCTACCTCTCAAGAGTTCATAAGATGTTTTTCTTAATATGGCTCTAATTAGGATTCGGTTGAGGATGTAGGTTGAAGTGTCTACGACGTTAACCAAAACTTTTGTGGTAACGATTGTTCATTCAACATGGTTCTACTCATTTCTTATAGTGTCCTATTTTTCCTTTCTACCATGCCATTTGATTGTGGAGTGCGTGGAGCCGAGAAGTTATGTATAATACCATTGGCATTACAAAACTCTCCAAATTGCACTTCATTATCAAATTCCCTACCGCGGTCTGTCCTAATTGACACCATAGAACATCCTAATTGGTTTTGTATTTACCTACTAAATATTTCAAATTGTTCGAAGGCTTCAGTTTTGGTTTTAATGAATCTTGTCTAAGTGTACCTAGAATAGTCGTCTACTATTACTAAGGTGTAGAGGTTTCCTCCGTAGCTCCGTACAGAGGATAGACCGAAGAGATCCATTTGGAGAAGTTCTAAGCATCTAGTCGATGTAACTACATTCTTAGCTTTGTGACTAGCGTGAGCTTGTTTTCCAATTTTACAAGCATTACAAAAATGTTGATCAAACTTAAGCTCAGGAAAATTCCTAACTCCTTAGATGCTAACGATTGAATAAGACACATATTAGCGTGACCTAATCTCCTATGCCCGTCATGTGTTTAGAGCATCCGCTATCTTTTATCCACTCATCGGGTTCCAAGTCAACTCCAATGCATATTTATTTATATAAGACACCAACTCAAACATTTGGTCTAAAAACATCTCATGGGTCTAAAATTGTTAGTACTAAACATCCCTTGCATTTGTTGCATTTGATTGGGATGTGGAAATGAGGGATACATTCCCCATGGCATGTAACTTTGAGGTTGGAAGTTATTCCAAGTTACAGGAAATCCATGAGGTCGATTTTATCGACCGACATTTCTTTTTGGTTGCGGTGTTTTAGAACGAGGATATAAATTATTAACTCTTCTTGGTGGTGGAGTTTTTCACCTAAAGTTTGGTTTAGAAAATTCAACTTTGGGTTTTAACGTTGGTTTATAAAATTGTTTAACTTCATTATCACTAGCAACAGGAATTTTAACGTTGTTTACCATTATATGTTTTGGTCTAGGACCTAAAATGGATTTTTGAAAAGAAATAGATTTTTTGACATCTGGTGAACAGACAGGTAGTCCCTCAATTGCTTTGGGGACCGCCTGTGCTTTATGGGGGCCGCCCACCTTGCTTTGGGGGCCGCCACCAGTGGACGTCTTATTATGAGGTTTTACAAATTTTATTTCCTTAGTCCCGCTAGATGATGCTTCAAATGAGTTAAGCCCTAGACCCGATGTATCTTCGAAGGGTTTTTGATTACTCAACATTTCATTTAAATAATATGTACTCTTTTCAAATTGAGTTAGCTTAAAAGCATACTCTTTGAGTTTTTCGTTGTCGATTTTAAGTATTTGACACTTTGTATATTTGAGACCAACTCCCTTGTTTTTCTTAAGTTTAGACAACTTTTCTTTTAATTCACTAATTTCTTTTTCTAATTCATTTCTAACATTTTTTAAATGTTTGTTCTTAGTGATTATTTTTATACTCATCTTGCATAATCTATCATATTCGCTATCTAACATAAAATCATCTATTGATGAGTTTTCATCACTAAAGTAAGAGGATTCGGAATGTACCTCACTAGATGCTTGAGCCACGAGACATGTTTCGTATTTAGCCTTTTTCATTGTATTCCTCATCACTATCACTCTAAGAACATCTGACGAATTCTCTTTGGTTATTGTCTTTCGGTGGTTTTAGACATTCTCCAATAAGATGATTTGGATCTCCACATCTAAAACACTTCTTATCACTTTTGCCGTTCTTGTCGTCTCGGCTTTTTTGAAATGTCTTTTTGTCGTTCCTAGGTTGTCTGACAAACCTACCTCTTCTCTTGAAGAACTTCTTAAAGTCTCTAACCGCCATGGCGTACTCTTCGTCTTCATTACCGAAAGTCAAACGTTCTTCATCACTAGATTCCTTCTTACCATTTAAATCAAGAGATTTTTTTTCTCCCTTAGCTTTGACTATTTTGGAATCTTTCTTGATGATCATCTCATGAACTTTTAGGTTCCCGATGAGTTCATCAAGAGAAAGTGATGTCAAGTCCTTCGACTATTCAATTGCCATGACTTTCGTTCTCCATTTTCGATGTAGATCCCTAAGAAACTTCCTAACATAGTTCTTGCTATAGCAACCTTCATCAAGAGCTTTTAGATTAGTAATAATGGTATTAAATGTAGCAAAATCACTATTTATAGATTTGTCTTCGGAAATAATGAATTGTTCATATTGTTGTACCAAAAGGTCAATCTTGTTATCTTTGACTTGGCTATTACCTTGATGGGTGATTAACAAAGTTTTTAGAATTTATTTTGTCGTATTACACATGAAAATTCTTAAATATTCTTTTCTAGGCAAAGTATTGTAAATAACCATTTTGGCTTCATTATTTTTCGCAAGCCTCTTTTTAAGATCATCACTTTGTTTTTCAAAAGGGACAACCTCATCTAGTTTGGTTTCTGGATTATTTTTAATGGGTTGAAAATCACCGTTGGTAATAACATGCCAAATATCAAGATCTTTTGATTTTACATACGTTTCGAATTTGTTTTTTTAATAAATAAAACTATCGCTTTCGAAAAGTGATGGTCTTTGCATAGATTTCCCTTCAAGATATTTGTCGGAATCCATAGATCGATCCAAGCTTTAAAATACAATATATTTTAAAAATCTTGAGTGACCTCGACTTCTGATACCAATTGTTGAAACTAGAAGCCGGGGGAGGGGGGTTAAATAATTTACCGGTTAATTAGCTTTCTAAAAGTTTGCTTCAAAAATTAATTAGATTCTATTTGTATGTTTCAATCAACCAACAATATGAAACAACAATATATCTATCTACTCACAATCATACTATGAACAATGAAAGATATACAAAACACAATAAAAGAGATAAGGGAAAGAACGATCAAACCACAACACCAAGATTTATAGTGGTTCGGCAATGAAGCTCTTCTTCGCCCTACTCCATTCCATGACGCCGCTAATGCCTCGCAAAGACGCTCGAGTTATCCTTGCTAGGGTTCTAAAAGGCACGCCATGACGCCGCTAATGCCTCGCAAAGACGCTAGGCGTGACCTTCACGCTACGCAATAAACCAAGGCGTAGGCTTAAGCGTGACTTGAGATGAGAAGTGGAAAACATGATAAGGCGTGATGTGTGAAGGCTTTTTTGAATTAATTTCGATAAAAATTCGTTTTTTATAAAAATGAAATTTTTTTATAGTTTTTTGACTTTATTCTTTATGTATGACACTTTTTTTATTATTTAATTCGATATATTTTTTAAAATAGAAAATTTTTTTATATTAATTTTTTTATAAATATTTAAATTTATATAATTAAATATATTTAATTAAAAATAATTTTTATTATAATTTATAATAAAAAATTTCGTTTTTTTTATAAAAAAAAAATAAAATAAATGGAAAAAATTTTTTTTTTTTTCTATAGAGTTTTTTTGGAACTTTTATTCTTTATGTTTTAATGGGACACTTTTTTTTTGAAAATGATATATTATATATATATATATATTATTATATATATATATATATATATATATATATATATATATATATATATATATATTTACTAGTTTGAATGGCCCTCCCTGACAAAAAAAAAAAAAAATTAAAAATAAAAAAAAAATAAAAAGGGCGGGCTGTTTTTTTTTTGTTTTGTGAATATAGTTTATAAATAAAAAAATTGAGGGTTGGGGGAGGGAGTTAGGCGGTGGTAGTTAGGTAGTAGTTGTTGTGTTGGTGGGGTGGGTAGGTTGTGTGGTTGGTGGTGGTATGGGTGTAGTTTTGTTGTTGGGGTGTTGGGGTGTTGGGGGGTTGGGTGTGTATGGGTAAAACTGCAAAAAAAAAAAAAAATCATCCTTGTGGTTTGTATTAGTTTGTGTGCGGCATTTTAATTTTTATTATTTTATTAAATCATCCCTAAGGCCGATACTTTTGGCACTAAATCATCCCTGAGACAGATGGCCAAAAAATAAAAAATGGGTTTCTGACCAACAAATCATTCTTTATTGGGGGATGAAATTTATTATTTTTTTTTTACAAAAAAAAAACTTTAACGGGAATAAATAAAAAAAAAAAAAAAAAAAAGTTTTTGTCTGACAAAAATCATTCTTATTGGGGATGAATTTTACAAAAAATTTAACGAAAAGTTTTGCAAAAATCATCACAGGGATGATTTTTGCCGAACGTTTCACCACTCAGGGATGATTAGTACCAATATTATCGGCTAGGGATGATTAATGCCACAAACTACAAACCACATGGATGAGTTTTGCAGTTTACTTTAAAAAAATTAAATAAAAATAAGTCAATAAAACTACAACACCAATGTAGACAAACGAAGAAATTACATTTGATACTCAAAGGCTTCTTAGTACTTAAAACTTAACCACATGACACAATAAGACATCAGAATAGCCAAAGTGAGCACCCCATCAAATTTGGCCTTGCAAAATTTTATTACATCTAACACCCACTCGAACTCATTTTAAATAGTGTTATTTTTCTATTATATATTAAACTTTTTTTGAGCTGTACGGATTCAAAGATCTTCATTTGACCTCAATTCTAGTTTGCTTTTATCAGTCATAAATTTAGAACATATCTGTAATCTATTTAAGTTGTACAAACTATAAACACTTTTGACATAACTCAAGCCAATAACATTTACATATAAATAACGTGCTTAAATAAAAATTGAAATTGTATACCTTCACCGGAGTAACCCTTTTACCTAGAAAAGACCTGTATAACTAGGTTTGCAAGACTATATAACCGACGTTGTGATTGTGATTTACATTGGGAACAGTGCAACCGCATAATTGTCATGTTATGCAAACTGTAGCAAATGCTAATTGTCATAGAGAAACCGTGTAGCTTCAAATCTTGATATTGGTGTGGATACATATACTACAGTAGGTGAATACTGAGAATGTTACATTCTACAACCCATGTTGACTCTCATAATAGTCAAACAGGGCCATACTCTTCTCGGAACCTTTTTGATATTTTATAGATCATCATGTGTTCTAATAACTACTAAATAAATTACATCAACAATAAACTCACATCTACGGAAATAAAAAAACTCCTCATTGTGAAGCAACATGATTTAATAGTTTACAAATTACATAAATGAGCTATGCTAAAAACCTCAAGAAAATGATACGATAAGTTAGATGGTGGAAGCTTTAAAATTTCTCCATCTAAAATACATTTTTAAACCATTAACCAATGATCAAATTTTCTGTGAATATATTTCCAGATTCATGACATTAGTTTCAATGAGCATATGAAGCGAAGTATAAAAAACTTCATCTTTCAATTGCATGCATTACATTAATGACATAACGTCACAAATAATTAGGGTTCAAACACATAGCTTTGGGTTGGTCTTGTCAGCTATGATGTTCCACCATACGCATGAGAGATGTTGCGGCTGCAGCAGCTGTTGGCACAACTCCTGTTGCATTCCCGGGTTTTGACAAATGCAGCAGCGTGAAAGTCATCAAATCGCTAACAAATGAACAATAAATAATTAATTTTTTGACGATAAAGTATGTTCCATATTTTTTGTATAAAATACTAAACCGAAATTTTACCCAAAAAAATAAAAAATAAAAAAAAATACTAAACCGAGAATCGCTTTCATGGAAAAGGTATAACCTATAAAAACAAAACCGCATATATATAATGCAAGATATATATATTTGAAGATTATTTTAACCATACAGAACTGAATCATCTACATCCTACAAAGTTTAATATCTGAACCACATATATACAGTATACGTATTTAGAATTAGTCAAAAAGAAATCCATGGATTACTTTTAACCAGAATACAAATGATTGATCACGGCCTTAAGATCACAGTGAACCACGCCTTAAGATCACGGTGAACCACGCCTTGCAAAATGGGCAATAGATTGTGCAATACAGTCGGCCATTGTCTGCGTAGTATAAGGAGTAACCCCACTTACATCACATTTACATCTAAAAGGTGCTTGTCTAGAACCGTGGATTTAACAAATTATAGATGGGTGAAAAGAAGTAGAAAAAGTTGAGTTCTAAGGGTTGGTAGGTGTAGAAGAAGAACATGGATTGACTGATACATGGGTGAACACATGTCCAGAAGTAAAACCGACTGACCTTGGTTTACTGTCATAAGGAGGGTTTACAAAAGGGCCCACATATTGACCAAAAAAAGAGCTTGAGTTGCTAGAATCTGCTTGAGTCGACGCACCAAGATGTGTTGGCCAACTGGGTTGCTTGTAGAAGCTCGACGCGGCCAGTGTGCAACAGCATAATCTGTTTGCTGAAATGTGTTTGCAAAAGTTCCACGTGAGCTGTTTATAAAAGCAGGCTGTGATTGCAGAAATGAGCATCCAAAATGACTCGATAGTGTAGTTGATGCAAACGCATATTATGCTCAAATAAAGAAGGACCTGACATTTTAAATAAAGAAGATGAGGCATATATAATTAAGATACTAAGGGCACGTTTGGTAGAGAGAATTTCAGAGATTAGAAATGAAGCAAAGATTAGAAATTCAGAGAATAGAAATCAGTAGAGATTTTTGATGAATTCTCCTGTTTGGTAATCACAAAGACACGACCCGAGAAATAAGCAATAGATTATTTTATTTCATATTTTCTTTTAAACAAATGAAACAATAGATCCAAATTGTGCAGTTTAAAACTAGAACACAAGAACACCATCACCCTTATCTGGTTACCAAAATATGCAAACTAAAGATTGAAATACCAAATTTGTTACCAAAAACAATTTATTATAAAATAAAACGAACACTAAAATCAATTATGTTCAAACTACCCTATGCAAACCCATCTTATATAACCTACGAAAAAAAGAATCTTTGAACAATACACAACCAAAGTGGCGATTAAATTAACAACTACCAAATTGAAACATTGGTTACCAATATTGATAAGAAGAAAGTCAGATCTGGAAAATATGATGGAGATGGAACAATTTTGGGGGTGAAGGTTTTATTGATATTTTGAAAAGTGGTGAAAAATGTGGAGGTCACGTGACTTTTAGATTTAATACCTCTTTTTTTCAACCTTTGACTATTGCCAAAGCTAAAAACACACGGAGAATTGGAATTTCTTTACTTGTTGGGATGGAAATGAAAGAATTCAATTTACACGTGAAGTTATATCTCGAGAAAACAGAACTCTCCGCTTTACAATTTCTTTATGCTACCAAACAAGGGAATTTTGCTCATTTCCATTTCTCTAGCTCCATTTGTTGCTACCAAACACACCCTAAGGGATAAAAGAGTAAGGATTAGATAAGAATGCAGCATTTATAAATGAAATTAAAAAGACCCAAATCAAAGTTTATAGTATATAGAATATGAGAATATTATGATCAGAAACATATATGAAACTGAAATGTAATAATCAAAGTGTTGTTACCTAGTAAAGTTTTTGACTATGACAATAAGTAAATAACGCATACAAAACTTTCTTGTTTATATGATGTAGGACTTACACTACAACATTTGCCATATTCCCCAGCGACAAATCCGGGGTATCCCGGGCGACTTGTCGCTGGGGATACGTTTCCCG
>BQNB010013999.1:8933-19433 GCA_026074375.1 Tanacetum coccineum | reverse complement strand
GATGTTGTCGGCATGAAACCAGGAACGAAGATCAGAGATATTTGAAATTTTTTGATAAAGAGATATTTGAAATTTGTTATTTGAGGATTCTGTAGGTTTATTCTTTGTTTCGAAAAAGAGAAGAGGGATTATCAGTTTGATTTGTGAATAATGATCAGAAAATAGATTGATTTGTGATAATTGAATGATTTATGCCGATTGTTTAGGCAGAGATTTTATGTGTTTCAGGCGTTTGTCAACTGAGGATTGTGTTTACCGTAATAACCAATTTACTTTTTTTCGTACTCATTACATCCACATACATTCAAATTTTGTTCTTCAAATTGTGTTTTAGGAAAATCACATATGACCATATTAAAAATGATTATTATTACCCTTGTCTTCTTTTACTATTTTTACAAATCATAACTTTTTTTAAAATCTTTTTATTTTTTTAAAAAAAGTTACTTTAAACAAGTACTTTACAAAAAAATAAAAAATTTTTTTTTAGGAAAGTTATTTTTTTTACTAAATTATGAATTTTTTTTAAAAAAAAGATAACGGAATTTTTTAATTTTTTTTTTTTTAAAAATTTTGTACTTTTAAAATAAAAAAAGTATTTTTATTAAAAAAAAAATTCTCCGTACGTGATAAGTAATTATTCCTTTTTTTTTTTAAAAAATTCGTACTTTAATAAAAAATCTTTAAATTTGTTTTTTTAAAAATAAATATAATTTTTTCGTAACTTTTTATTAAATAAAATTTAACAAATTTTTTTTTTTAAAGTTAAGAAAAAAAAAAAATGAAAAAAAAAAAAAAAAAATTATAAAACTTTTAAACTTTTTTACTTTTTACTTCGAATATTTTTTACCTTTTTATCTTTTTCTTAACTTTTAAAAAAATCTAATTTTTTTTGTAGAAAAAAAACTAACTTTTTTTTGAAAAAAAATTAAAATTTTAAAAAGTATGAAAATATCTAAACTTTTAAAAAAAATTAAGATTTTAAAAAGTGCGATTTTTTTAAAAACTTTTTTTACTAAAAATAACGTAAAAAAATATTTTTTGATAAAGTACTTTAAAAAAAATTAAGATTTAAAAAAATTATGATTGTAAATATGTTAAAAAAGACAAGGGTAATATAGTCATTTTGTGGTCATATTGGTGATATTGAACAAAATTTGAATGTACGCGAGTGTAATGAGTACGAAAAAAAGTAAGCTGGTCATTACGGTACAAATGAGAAAGTAAGTTGGTAATAAATGGCATTTACCCTTGTGTTTAATTAAAACTTAGGCCCCGTTTGGTTCAAGAATTCTTAAGGATTGTTAAGGAATTGGAATTAGATTCAAATGCTAAATTGTGTTTGGTTGAAAAATTGATGGAAATGGAATGTTTTAAATTTCTTAAAATCCATGTATAAAGGAATTAAACTTTCCTTAGCCAAAGCGATGGAATGTTTAACATTCCAAGGAATTAAAACATAAAAATATTATCCCACCAAACTTTATATTACTTCTTCTCTCGTCCACTCATTTGACACTTGACTTCATCTCTTTCTTTATTCCACTTTTCTTAATTCAGGTATGATCTTCATCTTATCTCGTCAATCTACTATATTTCACTCCGTTCTCTATCTAACTTTACACAATATCACATGCCCATAAATGCATGTTCTCATTTTATCATTTTTATTGATGATTGTGTCGTGAATGGGTTTCATGTTTTTTTATTGTTATACGTCTTTGTTATTGTTTGTAAGGAATTAGTTGATGTTATTTGTTTGTTGTTATAGTTGTTGTCGATGATGTAACTGTTGTTGTTTTCTTGTTATTATTGTTGCTACTTTTTGTTGTTTATGTTGCTATACTTTTTGAGGTTTTATTCTTGGTTGTTATTTGTTGTTGTTATTATTGTAACTTCAAAGGTTGGTTTTGAGTGCTTAATTCGAGTTCCCTTCAGCGAGATTCGTAGTTTGTGTTGGAATTTAACAATCAAGTTAACCATTAACTCTTACGAGTACGCAGCGGATAGATCTAGTCTAGTATAATAATTAACATACAAAAACACACAATAAGGAATATGTAAATTAAACAAGAAACATACTCTCGTAGACACCAGCAAGTATATGAAACCAAGTGTATGAAACTAGTGACTAAGTTGTCACCTCTATGAGTGCTCACACAAACACGTCTAACAAGCGCGTCTCAATGCTAGTCTTGAACCCCACGTTACTAACAACAAGTATTGTACTTGTTTGGATCAAAAACACACTCGAACAACCCTTGTTATAAATCACCGAAAACCAATTAAACCCTATTAGGATTTATGTCAATTCGGTAATAACCGAAAACCAACAAAACAAAAAAAACTATTTTCTTGGTTGTAGTTTCGTGATCCAGAACCAAACCAAACAACCCTCGTCACTTCCTGAACCAATGGAGAAACAACTTCGGCTGTTTTGTGTAAAGGAGAAGAAAAGGAATTATATAGTCTTTTTTTGTTGAAGTGTATCTCGTGTGAATCACCAGGAGGACCAGGAGGATGTGGGTTTTTATAAGCCCTCAATTCTAGTTGTGATAAGATTAAAAAACTAATGTTTTACTCTTATCACAAATCCTCCAAACCCTTATCACATAACTTCAATCTTTATCACAATAATCCTTCCTGCTTATCTTTACATTCAACGAATATAGACACCCTCCTAGAACCTTCCAAATAGCCGGCTTCCTTAAGACAGCCACATGTTCTTGTCTAAGTCGTATTTGGTCCTATGGTTCTCATTTTAGAAACGTAACGTAAAGTTAAACGCACTCTATGTGTTTAACGTGTGTGCCCCCAATACGCTCACACATTTCTAGTTATACATGGCTAATTCAACTACCACATACCAACACCGAGGACTCTACTGATCATAAATGGAAATGGTTCAAGGTATGCTATTTTTTTGGACGAGTTCTTGGTAATCTTATAATGGTAGCTAAATGTATGGTAACTTATATTTATTTGTTATTCTAGAATTGCCTAGGAGCTTTAGATGGAACATACATAAAGTGCTTGGTGCCGCTTGAAGAGAAGCCTAGATACAGGACACGAAAGGGAGAGATTGCCACAAATGTGTTAGGGGTGTGTTCACCAGATATGCAATTTATCTTTGTGTTACCGGGCTGGGAGGGATCAGCTGCTGATGGTAGAGTTCTTCGAGATGCTCTTGATAGGCCAAATGGCTTGAAAGTTCCAAGACCATGTTACTATTTGGTAGACGCGGGATACACAAATGGAGAGGGTTTTCTTGCCCCTTTTAGAGGCCAACGATATCATTTAAATGACTGGCGTGATGGACACCAACCAACTACGCCAAAAGAATTATATAACATGAAACATTCTTCTGCTAGAAATGTTATCGAAAGATGTTTTGGTATCTTGAAGGCTAGGTGGGGGATTTTAAGGGACAACTCATATTATCCTATAGAACTAAAAAATAGAATCATAATGGCATGTTGTCTTCTCCATAATTTTATAAGACAAGAAATGCCAAATGATCCATTTGAGACTGAAAACGAACAAGATCAGGGAACCGGAGATGTTGGAGGTGAAGATGAAGACAATATAAATTCTGTTGGAACTTCAAATGAGTGGACTGCATTTAGGAATAATTTAGCAGATAGTATGTTCGAGTCTTGGAGTGTTGCGCATTGAAAAAATGTCATATTCGTATCGTTTCTTTGTTATGTTGTAATCGCGTGCCTTTCTGTTGTACCTTTGATACCAGAAGTTACAATATAAATTGATGTTGTTTCTTGTTGGTTATGTTGTCTTTTGCTGTCATTAATGTTGTAGATATGACAAGCCAGAAGAGGAACTATCGAGGGTGGACTAGCGTTGAAGATGAAAAGCTTGTGGAGGCTTTACTAACTATGAAAAATACTTCGGGATATAAAGCCGATAATGGCTTTAAACCCGGATATGTAACATATCTTGAAACATTGTTAAAAGTATCGCTTCCAGATTCCGGTCTCTTAGCTAAGCCTCACATTGAATCAAGGATAAAAACAATGAAAGATGATTGGCAAGTCGTATATGATATGTTGAATAGCACTAGTGGATTTGGTTATGATAAAGAAAAAAATTGTGTGACCAATGACTCCCCGGGAGTCTGGGACTCGTACATTGAGAATCACCCAAAGGCGCGTAAATGGAGAAACAAAAAGCTTCCCCATTATGAAGAATTGTGTGTTATCTTTGGAAAGGATCGAGCTCAAGGGAAGAGATCTAGGGATGCTTTTGAGATGGAACAGGAGGTCAACACTGAAGATTGTACGTATGCTTCCATAATAAGGTAACGAACCTATTGTCCTTATTTTGTTTAAACAATATGTACGTGGTGAAATATGCTTATAAATTTGGTATAGTAACGATTATGTTATTTTATTATAAAAGTGTCCTCGTTAGAAGTATTCATAATATGTCTATCAAGAATACCATTCCATGTGAAAATTGTGTAAACAAACAAAAAATTGGCATTAATTTTCATTTTTTTCTCCTAACCAAACACATGACATATATTAAATTTTTACATTCCAATTCCTTAAGATTCAAATTCCTTGATAGATTCCAATTCCTTAAAAAACATTCTACAAACCAAACGGGGCCTTAATGAAATCGCAATGTTCTAATCACTACCAATTCTCTCTCAATTTCAGTTTCTTATTATGGCATCAGAGCCATTCCAATGGCCTATAACTAACCAAATTGGCAGTTTCTAACAAACTCAGCCACCAATAACAACCTCTCAACAAATTAACTGTTTTTTCTAACAAACTCCGATGAATTCAACGACCATAAACCATCATTAACCACCATTATCTTCAATTCAGCTTCTATAATCAGACTTATTCATCAATGGCACCATCTAACAACTGTAATCCAAACACCAATCAACCACCAGTCAACAACAATCAACCACCACCAAATGTCATTGACATCAACTCACCAAACCATCCACTCTATCTACACCCTAATGATCATCCAGGATTGATTCTAATCTCAAAGAAACTAATTTGTTCTAAAAATTACAGTTCATGGAAAAAGAGCATGATGATTACACTTAATACAAAGAATAAGCTCAAGATTGTTACTGGTGAAATGATTGAACCTACAGTTGAATCAGAAGAAAGAGCATTGTGGGAGAGAACAAATGATATGATCATCTCTTAGATCTTGAACACCATATCATAAGCAATAACTTGAATTTTGTTAACTTTGCTTCTGCTTTGTGGAATGAATTGTTTTAACACTATGCACAATTAGATGGTCATAGGATTTATCAGTTAGTCAATGATATTGTGAATCTAAAACAAGAGAATTGTAGCATTGAGGTGTATTATCACAAACTCAAAGGGATATGGGATGAACATGATGCCTTAAAGGCTCCATACTTGTGTAATTGTGGTTGTAGTTGTGAAAATAGGAAGAACAATTGTGATAGGGAACAAAGAAAAAGGTTGATTTAGTTTCTTATGGGGTTAGATGAATGCTATTCAAATCTAAGAGGTCAAATTTTGTTGCTACAACCATTACCTTCAGTTGCTAAGGCTTATGGTATGGTTAGACAAGAGGAGAAACAAAGAGAAGGCATTCTACCTAAGTCTCTTGGATCTGCTGCATTTTCTACTCAATCCTACCAACAAACTAGATTCAATAACCCAAACAGAAATGCAAACCTCAATATCCAAACAGACCCCAAACAAGAAGGAAAAGTACTTTCAAACCTGGAGTGTATTGTACAAATTGTTCTAAGGAAGGTCATAGTGCTGATGAATGCTACAAGTTGAAAGGATATTCAATTGGTCATCCTTTGCATGGAAAATACAAACATCCAGTGAGTAGGAATGTGAATGTGAATGATAATAGGAATCCTAAGGTGAACTTTGTTCATGGGAATGATACTGCAAGTACTTCAAATCAAGTAGATGCAAGCACAAGTTGAAATGATGCAGTGTTTGTTAGGATGGACCAACTTTAAAATCAGCTTAATCAAGTGATACTTATGATACAACAATGTCAGAAGGATCCACCCACTGGTAAAGTCAGTTCCTACACTATTAGAAAACATAAGTTTATTGCTTCTGTCGTGTCTAGGTTTAAGACTGCTTGGGTAACAGATAGTGGGGCAACTATCCATATTTGCATTATTCTATCCATTATGCATGATACTTTGATCTACAATCCACCTATTCATGTTACACTACCAAATGGCCAAACTGTTGAAGTTAAAATCTGTGGAAAGGTCAATATCAATGCTGATATCACCCTGCTAAATGTCTTTTACATTCCATTTTTTGCGTACAACCTATTATCAGTCAGCCAATTAACCAAACAAATGCCCGTCATTGCAATCTTCACCTTACTATCTTGTTATTTTCAGGGTCTCAACAAGAGGATTACTCATGGAAACATCTTTGAAGGACTCTACATCATATATCTTGACCTAGTCACACCTACACCACCCACTGTTCTCTCAACAAACAGCAAAGATAGTACCATGTTATGGCATTCAAGACTTGGACACCCTTCCACCTTCATTCTTCAACAAATATAGTCCATTTCTGTTTCTTGCAATTAAATTTTTGATTGTAACATTTGTCCTTTAGCAAAGAATCATGCTTCTCCTTTTACTTTGAGTAACTCTCATGCTTCAAAACCTTTTGAACTCATTCATTTAGACATTTGGGGGCCATATAAAACACCAACAATCAACAAATGCAATAGTGGATGATTTCTCAAGAGCCACTTGGACATATATCCTTCCCAGTAAAGATCATGCCACATCCTAAATCAAAAATTTTCACTCCTATGTATCAAATCATTTTCACATAAACATCCAAACAATCAGAAGTGACAATGGTTCAAAATTCTAAAATTCATCACTATCCACATTTTTTGACCACCTTGGTATAACCCATCAAACTTCATGTCCCTATACACCCCAGCAAAATGCAAGGGTGGAAAGAAAACATAAACAACTCCTTGAAGTGGCCAGAGCTCTTAGATTTCAAGCCAATTTTCCAATTCATTTTTGGGGTCACTGTATTCATACTGCCACTTATCTCATTAACAGACTTCCAACAAAACCTATTCACAACAAAAAACCTTTTGAATGCCTACATGGTACACCACCACCCTTAGATCACCTCAGAGTCATTGGTTGTCAAACCTTTGCACACCAGCACCTAAATGACAAATTTGAAGCAAGAGCAATCCCATCCATATTTATTGGTTACCCATCCTTACAAAAAGGTTACATTCTTTATAATCTTATCACCCACAAGCTGTTTACCAGCAGACATGTTACCTTCCTTGAAAATATCTTCTCGTTTCATATTTCCCCTCATGAAACATCTCCAACCAAACACTCCTGCAAACCAAATCCTGTTGAATCACCACCATCTGACACATTCAACAATCCACCTCAATTCAATTCTCTTTCACCAACATTACCTACACCTTCTACCTCAACTACATCTTCTACTACACCTACAACACCAATCATTGACCAATCCACAGATTTCACTTCAACCATTGTTCTTCCAAACACTACTTCACAAACTCCTCCCACAGAATCAATCCACACAACAGACATCAATCCTCCCCAACCACTCAACAATAATCCCCCTCCTTCAACAAGAACCTGTAACAGAACCACTAAACTCCCAACCAAACTACAAGACTATCACATCAACCTTCCTTCATCCTCCAAACATCACTTCACCAACTTCATTAATTACAACAATATTCAAACACCATCTACTAGACACTTTATTAACACAATTAATACTATCATTGAGCCTTAATCTTATACTCAAGCAGTCAAAGACCAAAATTGGATAAAAGCAATGAACTTAAAATTAGCTGCCTTAGAAGCTAATCATACTTGGACTATCACTGAGTTGCCATATAGGAAATCTCCTATTTGTTGTAAATGGGTATATAAGATTAAGTGTAAGGCAGATGGATCTATAGATAAATACAAAGCTATACTAGTAGCAAAAGGACACACATAAAAGAAAGGTATTGATTTTCATGACACATTTGCTCCTGTTGCTAATATGGTTACAGTCAGGGTTGTTCTAGTTGTAGCAGTTCATAATCAATGGTCTGTAGCTCACTAAGACATCAAGAATGCCTTCTTACATGGTGATTACCGCGTAGCCGGTAAAAATTTTGAAACGTATTTAAATAATAAATCATAATTACAATTATTAACGCTCATTTGCAAACTTATTTTAAATGATAAGTCACTAAGACACCTCGCAATTTTCGATATTTTAAATGACTATTTTACCCTTTGACTTTTTGGTCCCGACTTGACTTTTGACTTTTTGACCTTTTACGGTCACATAAAAACGATTACCGCGTAGCCGGTAAAAATTTTGAAACGTATTTAAATAATAAATCATAATTACGATTATTATCGCTCATTTGCAAACTTATTTTTCTAACTTATTTGACTTGAAAACGAGAAGATATATTTTGTTCCTAAATTGACTTATCAAAAACGACCCGCTAAATTACGTTTTCACGATTCAGACACTAAAGCAATTTGATGTAAAACGACATTCCAGACAACTTTTTAGTTTTGACCGAGACCCGAAAACAGTCAGAAGGTGACTGAAATGCCCCCGCAAGATTTTAGAAACACAAAAATAATTAAATTATATTTAATTAACAGTTTTATTAAATAATAACATTAAATAAATTTAGTCATCATTTTATTCGAAAACGTTTGTTGATAACGCGAATATATGGGTTAGAAATTTATTTTTATTTTTATTTCGGACGAGACGTAACCGGTTCACTAAATAAATAACGAACATTTTTATAAGTGTTATAAAATGATTATGAAATATTATCAAGTAAATACTCGTTTTTGTTGGAAAAATTATTTGAAAAACAACGGCGCAAGTTTCGCGCGTCGAATCATGAGTTAAGTCGCCCAAACGGGTCTCGAACCGCTTTTTATCAAAAGTATAATAAAAAGTTACACTTTTAACCCTCAACTATTATACACTTTCTAATTCATTTTAAAAGTTTTATATATAAATAAAATTTATAACTTTTATTTCATTTATTACAAAATAATACACACACACATTTATAAATCCTCTCTTCTTCTCCAAATATCCGGCCACCCCTCCCGCCGGCCGGCCGCCACCTTTTCCGGCCAACCACCGCCGGAAAACCTTTCCGGCGAATTTTCCGGCGAACCACAAAAATGATACAAAAGAGATAGATCAAGCCCGGATCTACCCGATCCACTATACCACGCGCCTCCACCTTTTCCGGCGCCTCCCCTTACTCCGGCCAAACTCCGGCCACAGCCGCCAAACCACCATCAACATCAACTTCACACTCGTTGCCTCCACGCCACCTCCACCACCTCGGTCACGCCATCTCCCACCACTGCTGCTACACGCCACAAACACCACCACCACCATCATCACCCCGCTGCCACCATCATCATCTCACCACCGCTGCCCCACCTTCATCTCTACGACACCACCATTATAACCACGACCCATCCACCTCGCTGCCCCCCCAACAGCCGCCATCAACACCACCACCCTCATCACCATGCCATCATCAGCCACGTCACCACCATCACCTTTGCTCCACCATCATCATGCCACCGCCACCCTCGTCACACCCCGCTGCCCCCACAGCCGCCGCACCATAGGGTGCGTGTGGTTTTTAATAACACCCAAAGGGTGCGTTTGGGGTTTAGCAGCAGCCGCGTACCACTGCCACCCGCACCTCTCTTTTTATACATTTCTTTTTATTATTTATTCGAGTTTGGTTGGTTATGATTTTGTAAAAACTAGTAAAATTTTAAAGGGGTGTTTGTTTTCTGGTTTTACAACCCGTAAGGGTGCGTTTGGCTGTATAAAACAGCCAAGAGGCTGCGTTTGGTTTGTTTAAGCACCAAAGTGTGCGTTTGGTTAAGAGATTAACACCCAAAGGGTGCGTTTGGTTTTGTGGATAACGGCCCAAAGAGGGCGTTTGGATATGAGTTTAACAACATAGGGTGTGTTTGGTTTTAGTGATGTTATTTACTATTTGATCTCGTTTAATTATAGATATGGAATAACGCGAGTATATTGCAACATTGATTGATTAAAAGTAGGAAAAACATTGGTTTTGGTAAAAATGGAAACGTCCTACAAACGGCAAAGTCATGCCGAAATTTTTAAAAATCTTTATACTTAGTAAATTTTCATTAAAGTTATACTATTTTAGAAACCCGATAAAATGACAAAGTTATATAGTTTTTAAGATTATTAAAGTGTTATTTTACAATAAATCGGTAAATAAACGAAAACTATACTTTTATAAACAAGATAACTAGTTTAGTTAAAACGCGTAACGAAATACTAAATTATAAAATATTATTTTTGTAGGGAAACATGTACACTTTTAATTAAAATAAATCAGATTTCAATTAATAAATAATTAACAGAAAATAAA
>BQNB010013998.1:0-76015 GCA_026074375.1 Tanacetum coccineum | reverse complement strand
TGCCACGTCAAACGGACGCATTTACATTTGAAAAAAAAATACTTGGATGTCTGGCAACACCAACTCCCTCTCACAACATATGTTAATGTTCGGTGTCTTTAGCTTAGTGCAATAATACTTATTTTTTGACATGGTGAATGTGTTACTTGTCTACATTACTCGAATCTGGTGATTCGCAAAACTGTTTGATCTCAATAACATTACTCGGTTTACTTAATTACTACTTCGCGAATAAAACCTATGGATTCACTCAACAATTTTTTTCACTTTTTAGCATGTTTTAATCTCAGGTTCTAAGGTATAAGCTGCATAGATAGGAGCTGTGTGGATATCAGTGGATGGATTTTGTTGTCTTTTTATTCGATGCGAACTTGTTAAACATATCTTTATCAAATTGATGCCACCTTTTGAACACTGTATTGTCATGTTTAAACTTATGAATGTTTTGAACCTTTATGTTATTTTGAAAAACTGTTGGGACCATATTGTAACTTTGATATTTTCTGAGGCATCGAATGTAAAACTTTATTTTTAAACGTCTCTTTTAAGGTCGTTTTCTGTGACTTGTACCTTATGCCTTGAAGTCGCACCCTAATGTTACCGTTCCGCTGCTACCAGAGTTTGGGGGTGTGACACATTGGTATCACAGCTGCAGTCATAGAGACCTGGGTCGTTTTTGAAACCTAGACTATGACTATTTTTCTCAAAATTTAGAATCTTTCATCGCTCCATCCGATATCCGCGCGCGCATACTTTCTGATCCTTATTTACTTCCTCGATTATCATTAGTAGTATTATATTTCTAAATATATAATACTTGACTTTAATTTTTATCTCTTATATATATCTTTTGGCGTATTGCTATTTATTCATATCGATCAACTATATAAATGTTGACTATTCTGATTATTGATGCTTATTAATAAAAGCATCACTGGTAATTTATAAAATTTTAATATTATAAATATTTAAATAATATATGCTTATTATTAATATATATTTTTCTCTTTGTGGCATTATGGACGCGCCACCATCTCCTAATCACATAATTGACTTCCCCGCGAATGAACCGACGCTATAGTTAGAGGATCCAGTCATGGAGGTTGAGGAGGATCCGGAAGAGGATTCGGATATGGATATTGATGAGAATGAGGAGGATGAGTGGGAGGAGGACGATGACTAGTTCATCGCCCCAGTCACACCTCCCAAAGCAGCTTCATTTCAGCTCGGAACCTATGAAGTTGAGGGTCCATCCTCAGCAGTATTTGAGGCATCATATCCAGTGGGACGTCCTCTTTCAGAGGTAGCATTTAGGGTTTCCCTACATAATAAGCAGATTGGTGCTTTATGTATGAGAGCCAATAAGATGGGGGATATGTAGACTCGTGCCCTTTCTTTAGTGAGAAAGGTAAATGGTGCGAGTGATGCTCAAGTGGCTAATGGTATCGCCATAGGGGAACTACAGCCTAGGATGACTACTGTGGAGGAGGGAGTACGGACATTGGCTGAGCAAGGAAAGCTTGTTGCGGGCAAGCTAGATGAGACTAAGACACAGGCTCTTGAGATGAGGGGCATAGTGAACAATTAGACAGGTTGATTTATTAAGAGAGGAGGTTGATGGACTGAATGGATGGACAGAGACTATGAACCAGCGAGTGCAGACTTTAGAGACTGCTTTATAGGAGGTTAGGACAGAAAATCAGGACTTTCGAACTCGCTTGAGTGCGAGCGAGAGTAACGAGAGATGTATGGTTGCTTGTATGCTTTGGCTAAAAGAGCGCATTAATGCACTAGAGCAGAAACCTCCGGGACCGCAAGGACCACCAGATGGTTCCTAGTAGATTTATTTTTATGTTTCGGATGTAGGACTTTTGTATTACTATTAAACTGCTAGCGACATTTAGTCGGACTAACCCGTTGGTTTGAGAAAATAGATGGAACAAGTGTTCGAAATTAGTAAGTGTGTAGAGGAAGATAAGGTTAAGTTCGCTGCTTGCACTTTTAAAGGTCGTGCTCTGACCTGGTGGAATGGAAATGTGCACACTCTGGGGCTCACTAATGCAAATTAGATCCCCTGGAACAACGTGAAAACTTTGATGACAACTGAGTATTGTCTAGAGACCAAAATTCAGAGAATGGAACATGAACTTTAGACTCTAACTGTCAAGGGAGATGACATTGAAGGGTACAATAACTGATTTCATGAGTTGGATTTAATGTGTCCTGATTTGGTGACACTTGAGAAGAAGAAAACCGAGCGCTACATCCGAGGACTGCCTGAGAAAATCAAGGTGAATGTCACCTCCTCAAAACCTTCAAGCCTTCACTATGCTATAAATATGGCTCGTGAGTTGATTGAGCAAGCAATCCAAGCCAAGGCTACAAGGATTGGAGAAAGTTACAAGAGAAAGTGGGAGGATCATCAAAGGAACAACAACAACCACAACCACAATATCCACCATCAGCAGCAAAACAGGAGACAAGAAGATGTTAAAGCCTTTACTGCCGCCCTAGCTGATCGAAAAGGTTACCTTAGGACCCGACCACTGTGCAATCAATGTAATTTACATCATGAAGGTCAGTGCCCTCCCAAGTGCAAGAATTGCAAAAGAATAGGGCATCAAACTAGGGGCTGTTGGAGCAAGACCAATGTTGCTGACAAACCGCCAACTGCCAACGATAATGCATAAGGTGAGATTATTTTTTTTATTCTCTTTGTATATAAGACCCAATTCGAAGTTATCTTAGGACTATATTCTCTAAGGCGATTGCACTAGTATTTTCCTTCGAATCTCGTTGCACCGTGAATATTTTATCTTAATGTTTCTATAGATTCGCGTGTCATGGTGTTTCCGTTAGTTACATTTCGACACCCTGCAATATTATCCAAGCTGCTCTATAGATGGCCATTATCTTGTAAACATTTTATAACCATCTTATAAACCATTTTGCTAAATTCTTGTAAACTAAATTATGGTCATATTATAAACTAATTCGTCTTCATATATGGACTATTTTGCTACCTTTCAGATCTTATGGCTGCTATGAGCATTTTCACAATCATTCTATTGTGAACTATTTTACTGCAATATAAACTCAGTAGTTGATGTTGACTAGTGCATAAAAATAAACTTGATGAAAAGGAGCATTTCATTGTTAGTCCTTAGTTATACATAGCCTGATCACCTATGTATAATTCAGGAAGGACCATGCTATGCTGTGAATAGTCACTTTGAAATTTTGTCAAAATCAGTTTTCTACTTAAAAAAATCAAAATATTTGTGTGTGTACATATGTGATTAAAGCAGGTACCCGTGTCTTTTCGCAACCACCTCGTCTGTTACAGTCGCCAGTTGAACTCTAGGGACCAGAGTTCCCTTAGGGGGATCGACTGTAATACTTTGTAAATTCAAGTAAATAATATACGCTTATTTTATTCCTATTTTACTTTTGAGTAAAATTTTATTTTTTACTATTTACCCGTTTTGGTAAATTGTGCTTTTCTAGTTAAGATTGAGCCGTATTTGAGTTTTTATACTGTCTACGTGTCTATCGTAGTTCAATATTTGCATTATTCACCTCGAGGTTTCGTAATTTTTATTTTAGCAAATTTTAGTTTTACTTTGCGTTTTCCCCAAACTTTGCTAAAGTTTCACCTTTTTACCTTAAACCTTACATTTTCTTATTTAAACTCTACCTTCACTTTAAATAAATCACTGCAAAAAAATCCACCTATAACCTCCCCCCCTTTACCCGATTATATACACACACAAATACTCCCACACTTTTTCTTGTTTCCCATAAAGTCATCATTTCATTTAACCATGCAAATCTCACACTAGAACAAGAAAAATCATCCACCATCTCCTCCATTATTGTTGATGCTGCCGTGTAAAGCCACCACCACCACCACTATCCTACAAAAATCATCTACTCATTTTATACACTAAAACATTCTACTTAATATCCTTGAGAAGTTTGAAAAGATGATTTGAAGTCTATGGTTTTCTTGGTTCATTCTTGTTCATCTTTCATCAAGTGTTGATTAGGGTTTTGTTTTAACAAGTGGGTGATAATATTTGGAAGGGTTAAAAGCTAGGTTTGATTTTGTTTGGGGTGTTCTTGGGTTCGAAAATCAGCCAACACCAAGAAGGGGTGTTTTGTGTTTGATTCTTTAGCGTTGTTAGTTTTGGCCAAGCATTTTAATCCTGAATTCAGGAAATTATTAAGTTTTTGTGTTATAAGTGTGTTAAGTAATTGGGTATGGCATTTTATTAATATAGGAGGAAGAAAAAACATTGTTTAGATGGATTTTGAAATGGGGTTTTAGGACAGTTTGTAACCACCAGATTGTGAGGATGATTACAAAATGTTTCTTGTCTAAAGAGGTCTGGGAAAGTTGATAGGGTTGTATATAAATGTTTAAGGTATATGTGGCGAATTGGATAGGGGCGTATCTTCTCCGGATGAGTGAGACATCGACGTTTTAGTAAAACTAGTCGGATTTTGCAAGCTGTAGGGAAAATGGGTATAACTCCATATTTTTTATTATCTTTTTAAAAGGAAAATGTGCTACCTGTAGAGGAAACTTAGGACTATCACCTCCTACTGTCCTCGCATCAATAGCCTTTATAGATTTTAAATTATGGTCGTTTTTGTGAAGGGGTAAAATTCAAAAAATAATATGCATTTGTATTGAAGGGTAAAATGGTAATTTCACCCAGGTTTTGAAACTTTCTGGGCAGTAAGGCCCACATTTTTGGAAATTAGACTCAAAAAGCTTTCTGTACGCGAAAACCTCATATTTTTATCAATTACGGATTTTGATTTACGCGTTTGCAAAGTTGGGTGAATGCAGAATTTGTTGTAAATAAATAAGGGTTAGACGTAGAACTAATAGGGATAACTTGAGTAATTTAGTCGGGTAAGAAGTAAAACAAAAACATATTTTGAAAATCTTATTAATACAAATTAGGACTTGTAATTTGGGTAATCTTGGTCTATAAAATTTAGGATGCAATGTCATACTTGTTCTGGATAAAGTAAAACGTTTATAAAAAATTTCTTGTCACATTTCCTTTTGCGTGAGTATTAGTTCATTTTTCTAAGTTGCGTCATTTATTTTATTTTGTACTTTTAAATCCATATGATAAATGTGTGTTAGTTTAATTTTGGGATGTTTGTGAAGTTTGGTGAAGTTTTGGTTGAGTTTGGATGGGTTTCAAAAATTATATTATATGCAGAATTTGGCGTGTTTGGGTGTCGTTAAAATATTTTTGTTAGTGTTAGGCTTTAAATTATGTTAGGGCTTGTCAAAACGATCGTTTTGATATAAGGATCGCCCCGTAACTCTTAAAAACGAAGATTTTAGAGCCGTCTGAGGTTTTGAAATTTTATATATATAATTTTGCAGTATTTGAAAATGGGTATTTTCAGCGCAGGCTTTAAATGGATCGTTTCAGACACCTTCTGGTCCGTTTTGGCATTCGGCTAAAACACTAAAGTTGTCCAAAACAATTTTTCTAGTGGACTCGCTAGGATTTTGGTTTAAAAGTGCAAAATAAGGGCGATTTTGGTTAATGTTCAGGACTGCGTTTTTGTAAAAAAAATGACAGCATTGTTTTAGTAAATAGTAAGCTAGTGTAGTTTTCGAATAAGGTTTCGGGCCATTTCTGGTCCGAACTGACCTTCGGGTAAAGGATTGGTAATTTTTCTTTTTGGAAAAGTTAATAAGTGCTTGCTGAATTTTACAAAAAATCAGGTTTAGAAGAGTTATTGAGTCCGTTTGAGCTCGTGAAACTTTAACGAATATTATTATATGATTTATAAATTATTAACTGCGTTTGGTCACGTCTAAAAATAGTAAGTTTGAGTCTTGGACTATGTGTGTGTGTGTATATATATATATATATATATATAGGGTTTTTAGATAGATAGGTTACCAAACTATCAACTTTTGTTCGCCTAAGTTACTAAACTTTTTTTTTTGTTCATTTGGGTTACTGGACTATCAAAACCGGTTAAATTTGGTATCGAACTATCGGTGACCGGTTGCTAGTGTTAATTCCCGGTTACATTGCCAGCGTGACATTTGACTTTTGATACAAATAAGTTACTGAACTTTGCGAATTTGTTCACCTAAGTTACTAAACTTTGCCAATTTTTACACACGTTTTTATACACATTTTTATCTACACATTTTTATACACACATTTTTATAAACACGTTTTCATACACACATATTTTATATACACATTTTTATACACACATTCTTGTACACATTTTTATACACAGTTTTTTACACGGTTTTTGTAAGAGAGCCATTGCAGAAAAGTAAATATAAAATTGTGTGTATAAAAAGTATATATAAATAGTGTGCATAAAAAGTATATATAAAATTGTGTGTATGAAAATATATAAAATTGTGTGTATAAAATATATAAAATTGTGTGCATAAAAAATATAAAAATGTATAAAATATATATATATATAATTGTGTGTATAAAAACGTGTATAAAAACATGTATTTTCTAGAGGTATTTTTAAATGAACAAAACAACAAAGTTTAGATACTTAAGCGAACAAATTCGCAAAGTTGAGTAACATACATGTCAAATAACCTGATAAGTTTCTGAGTTGGATAATTGGGCCCACAATGTATGATACATAATTAAGTATATATATTATATACTATATATATATATAAATATATAAATATCATATGTATATATGTATATACACATATATTGTATATACAAATACTATATACATAATAATATGGTATTATATAATATAAATAATTATGTATACACATATATATATACATATATAGGTATATACAAATATGGTATATACATATCATAAATATATATATTATAATAATATATATAAATATATATATATATATATATATATATATATATATATATATATATATATATATATATATATATATATATAATTGTGTATAAAAACGTGTAAAAAATGTTGTGTATAAAAACGTATATACAATGTGTGTATAAAAGCGTGTATAAAAAAATGCGTATAAAAATGCATATAAAAACAAGTATTTTCTTAGAGGTGATTTAAAGAATGAACAAAACAACAAGTTTGTTAGAACTTAAGCGAACAAATTCTCAAAGTTGATTAACATACAAGTCAAATAACCTTAAAGTTTTGAGATGAGGAAAATATGCGGGCCCATGAACAAGCTAACTTGTGAGAAAGACAAAACATAATATCCCGGTTGCCAGTATACGAGGTAACCTGAATGAACACACTTTTGTTGTTCGGTAACCTTAAAATCAAACTTCGATAGTCCAGTAACCCAAATGAACAAAAAAAAATTTTGGTAACTTAGGCGAATAAAAGTTGATCTTTATGGGCTTACAGTTTAGTAACCTGTCTATCTAAAGACCTGTAAATAAAAATAACATATATATATATATATATATATATATATATATATATATATACCTAATGCTAAAAGTAGAATGTATGTTAAAACTATTGAAGAGTTAGCGTTATCGGAAAATAAATATATTTCGAGACGATATTAACGTCCTGAATTTCTAAACTTTTCAGAAATGGAAACTTTCCAAAAATAGAAACTTTCTAAAAATATAAACTTTTCAAAAATAGAAATTTTTCAGAAAAGTAACGTAACTTAAATATGAATACTATATTTTCTTAAAAGCTTATTTGTACAAAATAACTTAGGATACACACACCACACAACACACCACACACACCACACACGCACACACACACACACACACACACACGACACACAGCTACAACTAAATCACACACAACACACACATCATATATAAATATATACATATATATATTAATATATAAATATATAATATATATATATATATCTATTAATCATATATGTGTGTGTGTGAGTGTGTTTGTGTGTAGTTGTGGTGTATGAACTTTATATGTCATTTTAAATATTTATTTTTGACTATTTTACTAGAGCTTTTACTTGCTTACTACATGATTTTTAATACATGTGTGATACATGCTAAATTGTTTTTATATACACAAGTACTTATAACTGACAGTTTGCGTTCATAGCCCCTCTTTACTACCTAAATGTTTCCTTAAACTCCTTAAGGGAGATTACATGCTTGTTTTATATTTCGGACACAAGTACTTTTGAATTGTATGCTATCCAAATATTGACTGATTTTTATTTATTTGCCTAAGTACCCTTATTGCCACTTAAGTCCCCACTATTATGAACCGTTAGTTACTTTATTTAAGCGCAAATGCTGTGAATAGATCTATTGGGACTGACAATTCCTGTCCGGGTATATAATAACTTGTACCACGTCAAACGGACGCATTTACATTTGAAATAATACTTGGGTGTTTGGCAACATCAACTCTAAGAGAGAAAAATACTTAGGTGTTTGGCCGCACCAACTCTTGGATAAAAATACTTGGATGTCTGGCAACACCAACTCCCTCTCACAACATATGTTAATGTTCGGTGTCTTTAGCTTAGTGCAATAATACTTATTTTTGGACATGGTGAATGTGTCACTTGTCTACATTACTCGAATCTGGTGATTCGCAAAACTGTTTGATCTTAATAACATTACTCGTTTTACTTAATTACTGCTTCGCGACTAAAACCTATGGATTCACTCAACAATTTTATTGACTTTTTAGCATGTTTTAATCTCAGGTTCTAAGGTATAAGCAGCATGGATGGGAGTTGCGTGGATATCAATGGATGGATTCTGTTGTCTTTTTATTCGATGCAAACATGTTAAACTTATCTTTATCAAATTGATGCCACCTTTTGAACATTGTATTGTCATGTTTAAACTTATGAATGTTTTGAACCTTTATGTTATTTTGAAAAACTGTTGGGACCATATTGTAACTCTGATATTTTCTGAGGCATCGAATGTAAAACTTTATTTTTAAACGTCTCTTTTGAGGTCGTTTTCTATGACGTGTACCTTATGCCTTGAAGTCGCACCCTAATGTTACCGTTTCGCTGCTAGCAGAGTTTGGGGGTGTGACACTTTACATCATATAAACATATATTTCCGCACTTAACACTTCTCCAATAAGTGTTTTATTTTCTTAGCCGTAATCAAAGTCATTTAGTCTATGAAAAAATAACATATCTCACATTTCCTAATCATTCTATGTCTAAGCATCATCTTAATCAAAGCTGCAAGTACTAACTACCTTATAACTAAGACATTCGCATTCTTCGCTACTTACATTTACGGCATACGCATCTACGAGTGGTCTAAGTTTAGGTAACCTATCATGGAAAACTACTTCACTTAGACCGAAGCTCTAATACCAAGTTGAAACAAACCCTTTTCGGACTCTAGATTTGACAAAAAAATTAAAATTTTTTGCTCAAATACATGACCCGGAATGACCTTCTTCCATTCTTTTATAAACTGACAAAAATCAATTGCAATTCGGGCCTTGAAAGTATTGTTAGATGAAAGTAAACTCAAATACCTTTAAAACGGCAGGTGGCACGACTTTTAACTCACTACGGTTGATTTTATAGAAAATTCCAAAGTTCGACAAAATCTGCCAAAATCAATCCAGCCGGGAGGCTAGAATCCACGCCGGGCGGCTGGATGATTCTGGTCACTCAAACACATATTTTTACACTTTTTCAAAAACTAACTTCCCAGACTCGACATTACACGAAACTTTCTAGAATTAATTTAAACATTATAATACTTCATTTTCATCGACATTTATGGAATAAACGTCCCATAAACACCTACTTCACGGGGTTTCCCAAACACCAGTTTTGACCCGTTTCATACAAAACACTTGAATGACATACATGACCATAATTTCATAATAAAGACATGGACTTAGACACTTCAACAAGACATTTATCATATATTTTATAACACTTGGGGGTTCAACATTGATTTGAGCTCAACATCTAATTCATATATCATACCCATAGTCCAACACTTTCATTATCTGAGCTTCCACTTTTATACCCTTATCAAGGCTTTACCTTTCAACATATATAGACCTACAAAAAGGGTTAAACAACTAAACCGTAAGTTTTCGCTGAGTAAGTAACCCCGAAATAACACGCTATGATAAATGACATGATCAAATGCATACTTTATACATCTTGGCTAAACCATTTAGTCATCCACAATCATTACATATAAGCATCATAATCAAATTAACATATCAACACATCATAATCATAATTCTCATACATTCCTTGATTAGTCCCATGACTAAACCAAGAAACCACATTAACTAGGACTTAACTAGCTGATGCGGTTGTCGTAAGGGACTTCTATAAGAAGTTTTACATCTCCCTAGGCAGAGTACATAACCGTTGTAGTAGTAGTATAGGCAAGACTCGAGGGTTGTTATCGTTCTCTAGGGGAATAGGTTGGGAAGGCTTGATCGTGGTCTAACAGAATTCAAGGGGTTGAGAGAAGATTCTTTTTGTGTTTTTATATTTATAAGAAAGCAGGTAAATCTATGGTTTGAGAGGTTGGTTTGTTTAACTATTAACTAAACTAATATCTAATCTACTGGTGATAACTTTATGATAATTAAATGTATTTACTTAATCATGCACTACTTATCAGGTTGCTTCTCCTAATCTTGTTGCCTTGTCACACTTGTGATGATATGTGTAAGTATTTCCAAGGTCATGAATGGATTACATGACCCGCCGTCTATTTAATATTCCGTTAGGGCAACGCACAAGTAAGGTAGTATGAAGACTATTACAAGGCTCCTAAGAGTACATTAAATGCATGTGAAATATCTTAAGAGTGATCAACCATATAAAGATGCAAGGTAGTATGAAGACTGTTATCCGATGGTATCCTTTCTACGCACTTGCGTTTCCCTAGACGTGTCTACAACAATACAGACAAAAGTTGGTTTTCTAGAACCTAACGCGCACAATCATCAACCAAGAAGCAACAATAAAAGGATCTACAATCCGACTTTCATGCAATCATAAGCAAGTACAAAGGAGGGTTTAGCCTCGCATGTTATAAAGAAAGCAAAGAGATAAATCAATCATGCAACACATAGACATATTGAATGATTAAAGATAAATAACCTTACTTGATGTAAAACATGGATTCAAGGTGGTTCAATCGGGTTTTGAGGCTCTAAAAATGACCTATGAAGCTGATACAAGAGCTAGGGTTCATCTCCCTAAAGTTATATAAAGTTACACACTTAAAACCCTAAAATCGGTTTAATATATATAGAGATATCGATGCGACGGCGTCGCGTTGTAATCATGATGTCGTCGCCACGTGGATGATTCTAGATCTTCATTAAGTCGGCCATGTCCTGACGCCGTCACTAAATCTCTGACGCCGTCACCAGATGGATCACGACTGCGTCGCTTTATGCCCGCGACGCCGTCTCCATGCTCTTTAACAATATTTCTTCATGGATTTGGTGTAGGTCTTCAATCTCGTCCATTTCTTCTCCAAATGAGCCCAAGTCACGTGTATTTCCTCTAAAGGCCATCCAAGTGCTAAAAACATGAAAACAAATGATTTAGCACATAATCTGGGAATATTTGCATGATTTAGAAGGTTAAATGACCCTGAAATAGTGTATAAAATGACACCTCATCAAATACCCCTACACTTAGGATTTACTTGTCCTCAAGAAAATGGGCTTTTCTACCTAGACAATAACAATATGAGGGTCATTTAACTTACTCTTTAAAAGTATTTTACAACACAACCTTCTAGACCTCGTAATTAAAAGCACGGAAAGTACATACTAGCACCTCACATAAGTGTTTGGGATTCTCTCTTTCTCTCGGGTGTATAAAAAATTATAATGTACTAAAAGTGACCCGTATTAAGGTGGATCAAAATAACATGGAGATCATCTAACAAACATATGGGGGTATTGACTTAACTTTTCTTCCCCATTCTTCCGTGAAATAAATACTACCATGAATCCCAATCATCCCAAAATAGTATTTATAAGGACAAGGACTTATCAACCGTGTACTCAATAATTAACTTGGGTTAAAACAATAATGTACTAAAAGTGAGTACATACAAGATAGGCTAAGGCAATTTGGGTGTAACGATTGGTTTAAGGGTGACAATGCTCTTTATTAATAGTCTGGCTTAACCAGAAAATTACAAGAACCGTGTAAAAGGATAGGCTCAAAGGGTTGTGCTAAGGGTATCCTACACTAAAAATAAGTGCATGGCAAAGGTGTGGGATAGTTACATGATCGATGTGACCATCATAACAATTACAAGTTTAAAACATGGGTTAATCCTAATGCCTCTTATCAAGCAAATCCTAATACTTACTATGCGGTCTCGGGATGCATCACAAAAACAAGTTCTATAATTTAATATACTATCGGTACACTCATATAATTTAATATCGATCTCAATGCTCCAGAAAAGGTGACAAAGACCACACGAACACATCCGTAATGACAGAATAGACACATATGACTGCTCACTCCTTAACTCGAGAAAGCTAAAAGTATAAATTATCTTGGGTATCAATAATGGATACTCGAAATCCTATAGATCTAAAGGCGAACCTTACATTTTTTGGGTGGAATTTTGAGGGTTTTTTATGCTAGTCATATACATTCCTATCCATGAGACGCTATTAATACTCGATTTTCATCGGTATGTGTCATAAAAAAAATTAAATTTTAGTTAAAATTACCTTTTTATGCTATGTATAATAAAATATAAAATATATATAATCTAAAAACAACAATCAAGAATACCGAGAAGTAGTATAGAATGTTCCCGGGTCGTTTATCCCCAACGAGGCTGGACTGGAGAATCGATACAGTCGAAGATTTGAGTTTGAAGGAGAGAGAATGATTTGAGAGTGCAGGAAGTTAAATTAAACAATAATAAACAAAAACGTTATAAGAAAATGCCTACAAAATTACTAAATTATTGCCTGAAAAACGGGAGCCCGAAATCCCGAACCAAAAGGGGGGGAAATACCTAAAACCTTCAAAAATTAACCCTACGGAAGAAATATATCACTTCTAAACTACTCTACGGGACAAATAACGAAGAATGAAAAAGACTAGACCGAAAACGGAGTTCGTTTGCCCCAAAAACGAGTCAAAACAAAATCCCGGGAAAATCCCGTTCTTTAAAAACTCGATTTACAAAATAATGACCCTATCAAAATGAAACTAATTTTCCTAGAAACTAGACAAAAATCTAAGAATTTTAAAAAAAGTTTATATTTTTTTTTGACAAATTTTCTAATTATTATAGTAATTGTTTAAAAAAGTAACGAACTAAATTAAAATGATAAAAAATGCAAAACGTTACAAACAAAAAAAACTAAAAAAAATACTGAAAAATACCTTAAAAGTGTGACTTATCTATGAAAAATACTAAACTTGAAAATTTAAGGCAAAAAATCTGTGTAATAAGCTATAATAAAAGTCGCTGAAGGCCATGAAACTGAATAAGGGGCATAAAAGAATAATGAAATATGAAAAAGAGGAGGGATGAGCTAGTGTAGGCGACAGTTGGGTGAGGCGTGGGATAAAAAGTGGTTGTTCGATGTCGAGGTCGGGGGATCGATGCCTTGAGCCCACCCCTTACTTCCCATGATCCCCTTGTTTATTTTTTTTTTTGAAAAAACTTTAGCAAAGCAAAGTTGTCAAAAAGCACTTTCTTATTAACTTTAAAAAAATTTAAAAAACAAGGACTATGTATTGAAAGCTCAAAGAAGAAGCCGTTAAGGGCTTTATTTTCACAGAAAATGACTTAACACTAATTTCAAACACGTTAAAAGCTTAAAAACGAAAACCTAATAAGCAAAAGTATGGAATAAAAAAAAGACTAAATAGCATAACTAACTTTATTTTAGCTAAACTAACTTAAATTAACAAAGTTGGAACACCGAATAGTGCTGATTACAGCTAATTGGTTTTGCACAAGGACACCAACAGTAGCCAAGAGACTACTGTTGAGCTTATTTTATAAGCTACGCCCAATAAGAACTAAAATGAAAAAGCTAAGCTAAATTAATAGAACTATGACCTAGGATACATTCTAAAAATGCTTTTTAAACAATTTGAACAGGAAATAAGCATTGAAAAGTCATTTTGAAAAATGTGCTATTAAAAACTGAAAAACTTACATAACCTACTGTGACCCTTTTTTTAAGAAAATAAAATAAGCTATGTTGTAAACAAAGCTAATTCTAATAAATTAAAACTTACCTAATAAGCTAATTTAAAAGCTAAACCTAAGCTTATAATTCTAAAGGCTTAATGGCTTATTAATTAACCAAATCACAAATCTCCAAGTCTTAGGCTGAGGAGTTTGTGCAGCCTTGGTAAGCTTACTTTGGGCTTATTTTTTTAAACCCAAAGATAAGTTTCCTAACCCTAAAACTGTTAGCTCAAAGTGAAACTAGACCTAGGATAAGCAATAGTGAAACAACTTTTTTTGGAAAAACATTTTTTGAGCTTAATTTTAACAGTGAAAAAGTTAACTTGAAATGGGCATCTGCTTAGGCACCAGGGGAAAAGTATAGCATTGAAAACCTAAAGGCTGTTATTGGACCCATTTTGGCTGTTTTGACCCATTTTGGCCATTGGGTCAAAACCAGTCAAAGACAAGTATTCAAACACACAAAAACACACAAAATGAGATTGAATCAAAGGGCAAAAGAGCTATTAAGCTCAGCTTAACCAAATAAGCTCACCTACTGTCCAATTTCCACAGAAATGGACAGTAAGGTGTAAAAGCTTATGGAAATGCAAACCAAAGCTTAAAAATCACAAAATAAGCTCAATCCAACTTAAGATCAGCTTAACAAACTCAACTTATTAACCCATAAGCATTTTAGAACCAAAATTACCCATTTTCAGTGTTATGCCAAACACTCCTTTAAAAACTGAATTTGGACTTAAAAGCTTAATAAAGGTGAAATAAGCTATGAGACTTGAACACAGTAAGCTAAATAAGCATAATACACATTAATAAGCAAAAAGCAACAAGAAATAAGCACTTAAATAAGCTAAAACACAATATGACAGTTAATGAGCTAACTTACACTAGAAAATTTAAAAAAAACTTGCACAATGAAAATTTAAACTACAACACCTATATTTTAATGACTAATAAGCTATAATAAGCATAAATAAGCATATCTAAAAGAAAAATAAGCAAAAATAAGCTAGAAATAAGCTAATGCTAAAAATGACTTAAAAGAGGAAAATGAGAACTTACAAGGCCCTTTGCTCTAAACAAGGGCAATTAAGCTATCAAGAGCTTATTCTACAAGCTCCAGCTTATTGGAAATAAGCTGGTAATGTCCATAAGCCCATCCAAATTTGGCTTATCATCCAAATCATTAAGCAGTGGTATTTTTGAGTGAATTTGTGAGGTAAAGTCCAAATTATCTTAGCTTATTGACTTGTTAAGTTAACCTAGCTTATTATTAAGCTGTTTAGAGAGCTTTTTAACATATGAGATGGAAAAATAAGCACTTGAACAGTGAAAACATAAAACGGGTATAAAATTCCAAAAACTTCAATTTTTCATTAAATGATAAAAAGGGTACAAGAGACTGTAAATAAGCTGTGAATAACTGTAAATAAGCATAAATTAAGCTGAATTAAACATTAATTAACTAAATAAGCCTTAGACATTGTTTCGGCTAACACATTGCCTCTATTTATACTACAACTAAGTCCTTAGCTCTTTTTCATTGTGCTACTTCTGTGAGAGGACCAAATAAGCAAATCCCAGCCCTTAATAAGCTTTGTGCTTCTTCAAATTGATCAAGGCCATTGATTCGGCTTTTCTTTATGGGAAAATGGGGGATTGCCAGCTTGGAAAGGGGTTTTTACAAGTGGGAATGGTAATTAACCCGTGAATTGTGTACCCTGTTTTTGGCGGGAAAAGAAGTTGGGAGGCTGTTGATGGTATCAACAGACTCCAACTTTGGCTCTTTGGCAGTTTCAACCCCTCTCTTTCTTTCCTTCTTTTTTCTCTTTTATCCCTTTGATAAAACTTTGGGGTTTTGGCAGTTTTGGCCCCCAAAGTTTTATTTCCCTTTTTAAAGTCAATCTTCTTGATATAACTTTGAGGATTTGGCAATTTTGGTCCCTCAAAGTTATATTTTGTCTTTTTCTTCATAAAAGTCCTTGTGTTGACTTTTCTTTTGTCGGGTTTGACTTTTTTGTTGACTTTGACCTTTTCCGGCTTTGAATTGGCTTTGGCTTTCACTCTCTTTCATCTCGTGCTCGGTTTTGTTGTTTTTTGCACTGTTTTTGTCCTTTTGGCTGAATATCACGTTCCTGCACAATACAATTGTAAAACATACAAATATGGTGTATTTTGGGTATGTTTTTGGTCATTTGAGTCCGTTTTTGTGGAAAATGGTATGTGTAATTTAGCACATACCAAAATCCCCCATACTAAGGTATTGCGTGTCCTCACGTAATGTTATGGAGTAAACATTAACGAAAACTAAGAATCTAAAACACCCTCGACTAATAACTTCGAAAAGTAGCTAAGTGTTCATCGAGGAAATTAAAGAATCAAAAGCTTCGACAAGTCCCGTTTTCACCATTTTTTATTTGTACACTAACTATTCCTAATATTTTTGGATTTTCCTTTTTCTTTTCTCGACTTCCTGTTTGACTTCCTTTATTATATCAACATTGGGATCATAGAATGAGAAACGCCCATAGAATAATCTACGGATGTCCTGACGGATAAATTCATCGTCCCCGATTTTTCACTAGTTCCAAACCAAGCAATTAAACAAGATCATGTCAATATAAGTCTAAATGCTAAGCACTCATACTTATGACTTGTGAACTTTTAACTCCCAACATGAATATATGATTTAAATGTGTGTACTCATTTCAACTCAACCATAGATCAACTTATTTCCATAGTCGTGATTCAAGATGAATCATGACTCAAAGCAACAACTTATTAGGACCTTGTAACTTGATTTTAAAGAACGAGATTTTAACTGTAGAACTTTTTGCAACATCTTCATCATCATAAGTTCTTAAAGCTAGGAATGCGTTGCTTAGTTTGAACACCTACCTAGGCCTCGCTCCCTAGTAGGATATCACAACCAACGACCGATGTTCTTAGTTTGAAAACCCACCCCGTTGCTAGCGTAGTGGGAAATCACAACAACACCTTCTTCCTAATATGGCTAAGGATAAGTGTCTTAGTTTGAACCCTCACCTAGACCTCGCTTCCTGGTGAGATATCACAACACACCAAATCCCTAGAAGTAAAGATGTCTTAGTTTGAACCCCCACCTCGTGGTTAGCGGAGTGGGATATCACGACACATCTTTTACTTGCTCCATATAATCAAATGTATGCTTTATTGGCATAATTTCAATATTCATGCATTTTTGCATTCATACTTCATTCATGCTTCTTTGGCATTTTAACTTTCGAATTATTAAGAACAGAAAAATCTCGCTTTAAAGAATCAAGTTACAAATTTGAAGCTTTTTCTAAAAACATTGATTGACTTAGTTGAATTGAATTGAGTACGTATGATTAGGTGGATTAGAAGCTAATGGGAGAAAAAGCCACAAGTTACTCATATAAGTTTTTGTTCAGCACATAAACTTATATTTAACTCTATCACTTCTTGTTCTTCACCTTATTAAAATTCGAAGCAATCGAATTCGTGAAAGCTTAGCCTATAAGTGATAAGTTGAGGAACTAGCTAGGGCTCAACACGCCCGATCGAGTCAAAAATTATTCTCATTCTACCCATTAGGAAAGTCAAAACTATGACAAAACACTTATTTTATTTTTGAAATTTTTTAAATTTTTCAATTTTTTTGGTATTTTTGCAAAAATTTGGTGGTAAAAACAGGATTGCGTGATAACAACGACTGCAGGCAAAAATCAAATCGAAGATCCCCCCATACTAGAACTAAACATCGTCCTCGATGTTTCAAAGGGGTTCCTACGTAAATCTAAGGCCATTTATGAAGTGTGCCAAAAGATAAAACGTTAGTCGATTAGATTTGGATACTGGATTCCCAAAATAAAGCTGAAGATGTGAAACTCATGTGGATACTGCGAACATGAGAGTCTTCACAATCCTAGAAATCCTGGTCATACAATACAAAGCACACAAAACATGGACAAAACACGGGTAATGGAAAATGTAAGCCTCATCACAACACAAAACACTTATTTTGCTAAAGAAAGAGTTAGATGGATAAGCATGGGGTTGCACCCACGAAGCGCTTGTTTTTGTTACCGAGTCACAGCTCGACTCGACCCCGAATTCATTGGTCCATACGGGGAAGCAGTGGATAGGTAAAATCATCATCGGACTTTCATTCAAGTGGTTTGGATAAACATTGAATTTCATGAAAGTTCCATTCCGATGAGACACATCCGGCATAAAAGAATGATAAATTGAGATGCCGGGGTCAAAAATGGTATCTTCATTTCCACAGGAGAGAAGATATGGTGGGGCAACTGGATACGTGAGAAATGGAAGAAAGATCCATACAATATAAGCGAAGAGAGGTTCACTTAAAAGTATGAAATCCGTATTCAGGGTGGGATGGGTGGGTTAAAAAATATTCTAAAAGTAAAAAAATATAACAAAAAATAAACTAAAAAATAAATAACATATTAAATTTAAACATTAGGCACTGAACTCTTGGTTTATCTTGTTGGGAAAATACATTCACCAATCCATAGTAAGTTTGCCCTGCTCGGGCTCAATCCTTAAAGCAGGATATGATCATAACTCCGGTGGAGATATGATGTGAGCAAAGTCCATCGGCGAACTCCTTATGATGAAAATCACTCCTATCGGCAGGAGGAAATGGATTGATCGAAAGATCAAAGATGAACGAATCATATTGAGAAAATTCAGCATGAGTAGTGGTACTGTCACTATTCTTTTCTTTAATATGATCGTCATCAGAATAGAAAGCTTCATAATTCGGAAGAGATAAATCAGAACGGGTAGTGGTACTGCCACTACTAATCTCTTCCAAATCAAAGCAGAAAGTTTCAGCTTCGGGCGAAGAATTATCAAAGGTGTTAGTCTCCTCCAAGAAAAGGTTAGGAGATGTGGAGGAAGACTTGGTCATAACATCGGAAGATGGAGCGGGATTATCTTTTAATGCTTCGATGTTAGCAATAAGAAGATTTACATTCAACAATTTTTCACGAAGGATATCGTCTTTGATTGTTAGAAGAATATTGGTGTCAATCCCTCCAACTTCCGGGTCAACAATCTCCACCACCTCTAAGCTGACGATCTCAACATCGGGAGGTGATGCATCGACATAATCGATATTTTCACCGTAGGGAGAATCGTCATCACTTGAAGAATTATCGTCGTCAGAATTGACAATAATCTCATAATGTTCATTGAGAGCATTAAGAGGGGTGGTATTCCTGAACAATCTGGTATCACACATTTTGTCGGGAATTCCCTCGGACTCACTTGGGATTGGGACAAGGTCCTCAACACTAGACTTTATTACTTCGTCCGATTCTGTTGCTGGAATAGTGTCAAGATGCTCGTCCCCCATACTTAGAGAGTTAACGGGTTCCTCGATTGGTAAAACGGGTGTGATTGCAGTGGTGTTGTCTTCGTCATCATCGTAGCAAATGGGAATCTTCCAATATCGATCTTTAGCCACTTGCTCTTCCGCAATTCGCTTTTCTTCTTCCTTCTTTTGTATAGCTTGACCAACCAAATCACATAAGGTTGTCATTTGTTCCATAAGCTTATATTGAGAATTGAGAAGGTCATTTTGGTAATTGAAGATTGGATGATTGACGGTATATTGCGGGGGTTGAACTTGGTCAAAACCAAAAGAATTTGAATCATAGCAAGAATTTTGCTCATGATAATAGCTTCATTCATTGGTTGACATTGGAAGGTTTATGAGGACCCCGCAATTTTCAAAATACAAAGATATTGTTGTGGAAAACTCGGTGAAGTTTGTGGAAAGTAATCAATGTTTTGATTGTAAACATGGCGTTCCTGATTTAGACAAATGGACTTGTGGTGTGATCAATAGTAACCGTAATGAGATTCGTTCCAACATAATTCTGTGTGTATCGGTACGTATTGGGATTGTGGAGGATGGTTTGCAACACATTCGCGGGTGAATGAATGTTACGAAAAAGTATGGAGTTGATACTTTGATTTGTGTTCCATTTCTAACTTTCAATGTAAACAAACTCCGTCGTATTAATTGCACCCACATTGTTGGACATGTTTCGACAGCACTTGGTGTTGCTCACTTTGCATGTTTTGTAGGTGCCTCACCATATGGTTTGATGTTTTTGGCATGGTTCGGATTAGAGATAATCGGAACTCTCAGAGGGGGGCAAATTATAACCGTAATGGCACCTTTCCCATCAAGACTTACAGTGCATTGTCGACAAAGATTCATCTAACGATTACCGCACTGTTGACAACATATGGTTCAATGTGTAGAGGACTTGCTGAGAATTTTTCGCGGGGTCTGATTAACAACGATTGGCTCTCGAGGAGCATTAAACAGCGTTGTTATTGTCTTGGATGACTCGGAAGTATTTGAAGGTCTTTGTAAAATTCATTGTCACACCATATGTAAACAAATTCTCTCCTTAAATTTCTTTCGTAAAAAGAGCACATCCTTGGACAATATGGAAAATTCATCCGGGGTTCCACACCTTGCACACCTTGCAACAATTTCGTGGGGGTTCAGGAACAAGAATCTGGGCTTAAAGACCTATATTTGAACAACAAAAGTTGCAGTGTACAAAAACTCCAAACTCGAGCATTCTTTTAATCAGGTGAAACGGATTCAAACGATAATCGATATGACGTCATTAGAATTAAACCATTAAGATGGATAAGAAAAGGATTAATTAATACGAAGAAAAAGAAGATTATTTTTTGTTTTTCCATTAATTCACTCAATTTATTTTAACGGACAATGAGATAAGACAACCCTAAACAATAGTTCATCTCGTTTCCGGTAGCTCTTTAAAAGACAACGACAAAGGAGCGGAGGAGGGGAAATCGCGAAGCTATTAAAAACCTTCTCCTTTGGTTGTAGTTTCCTCGGAACAACCCTCTTATACCTCTTATAGTTTGTTATCAATTAAAGGTGAGCCGTATTTCACAAGTGACACAAAGGCAAGTTTTAAATCTTTTGTTCGAGTTGGGAACCAACAAGTTCACCGGAAGTTATTATGATAATACCTCGATTGAGAATATTATATTTTGGTATTTTTACCAATTTGTGAATTTTATTTCTTTTTATGGACAATGTTTTTTTTTTTTTTTTTTTTTTTTTTTTTTGATAATATGCACAGATTCAAACACAAATGCTCAACAGCAACGATAGTCGGTTTCACAGCCTCCCCGGCAACGGCGCCAAAAATTGATTGTAGGTTTTTACACCATATATATAATATATAAAATATAAAATATATAAGTCTAAAAATCAACAAGATCAATAAAACCGAGAAGTAGTATAGAGTGTTCCCGGGTCGTTTATCCCCAACGAGGCTGGACTGGAGAATCGATACAGTCGAAGATTTGAGTTTGAAGGAGAAAAATGATTTGAGAGTGCAGGAAGTTAAATTAAACAATAATAAACAAAAACGTTTAAGAAAAACCTAAAAATTATGAAATTAAGCTGAAAAACGGGAGCACGAATCCCGAACTAAGGGGGAAAAACCTAAAATCTTTAAAAATAACCCTACGAAGAAATTTTCACTTCTAAACTACTCTAGGGAACAAATAATGAAGAATGAAAAAGACTAGACCGAAAACGGAGTTCGTTTGACCCAAAAAACGAGTAACACAAAAACCGCTCCAGAGAACGCTCTTTATAAAATGAAAAGTTGTAAAAATGACCTACATAAATTTTTAAAATTTTTCCTAACAAAATATTATGTCAAAATAAATATTTTCTAAAAAAGAAAAATATTTTTTCTGATTTTTTTGTATTTTTTATGAAATTTTTAAACTTTTAACTAATAAATTGTAAAAAATAGTAAAATGACTTCGAAAAATTCTGACCTTTTTACAAAAAATAATAGACTTATAACTATCTAGTAAAATGAGAACAAAAAATTGCTTAATAAATAAGCCCGATAAGCTGTTGGCAGTTATAAGCTTAAAAACCCAAAAACCCTTAAATACTACAGCATTGGGACTCTATCAGAAAAGTCCCAAAGGGCGCAGCGGTATGAGAGTGAGTTATAAAGGGGGGATCGTATGAGAGGTCCCGGGTTCGAGTCTGGCTCACCCGGACCTCTTAGTCTTTCCTTTTTTTTATTTTCCTAAAGTCTAGGGTGGAAATTGTAAAGAGGAAAGTAAAGGGTAGGGGGTCAAAACTAGTTGAAATTTTACACTGCAGTTGTATACGTATAAACTTCAATATCAAGAAAATACAAAACAAACCCCGCGATCTAGCGTATTTTTGGCTTAATTATAAAAAATTGAAAATAAGCAAAACTTAATACTTTAAGTGATTTGGAGCTTATACTCTACAAAATTATTGTAAACACTTTTTCTACTTTTGTCAAAATAGATAAGCTAGAAAAGGAGCTTTTTCAAATATGTTACAAAAATAAGGGTTTTTCTAATATCTTTTTAAGCTTGTCTTTTTTATAGTATTACTAGATGGAAAATACGATACATAAAAGAAACGATAAGCCCTTAAGATGTTTATCGGTGTGAAATTAAGAAGTAATTAGCTACTTGTTACAATAAATTACAAGAATTTTTGCTATTGAAAAATTGCAGTTTAGGCTCTAAAACTGTTTTGAGCTCTTTTTTCTAAATAAGCTAAACAGCTTAATATAAACCTTAAAAGCTGAAAATTGGAAAATAAGGCTAATGCTAGGAATATAAAATAACCTAGATAAAAAGGTTTTTCAAAATTAAAACTAGAATGAAAATCAAAATAGAAATAAGGCTAGAAATCTAATTGTGCCTATACTACTTTTGCAGGCTTAAAATAAGCTAGTACTAAGAGCTTAAATTGAAACTAAAGAGCTTATCTAGATTAAGTATTGGTGTATTATTAGTATGTGCTAAATTTAAATTCTAACCACTACCTTTTAAAAGCTAAATAATAGCTTAGAAAAGTTGACTGCAACAACAGTTTTAATGTTGTTGCTGACTGTACTTGACCAAATGTGATTGACATGTAGGTCTAAGTTCTTAGCTTAAACTCCATGTACTCATTCTCTATAGGTATTTTTACCAATGCTAGCTTAAGTTTAACTCTAAAATTCTTTAAATCTCCTACTCTAAATCATCTTGACAACTAAAAAAATGCCCTGGTGCAAAACAAGACCTTTTAAGCTCTAAATTTTAAATTTCTACAAACTAAATTCTAAAAACTATTTAAAACTTGTTAATACTACTTAACTCAACTTAGTAACAAGTTTGGAAGACTGTTATTGACTTTTAAAGTTCAAATTAAGCTTGTACCAAACACTCCTTTATTTAAACTGTCAAAACTAAAATACACTTATTATCTTTTTTTAACAGCTATGGATTACTAAAACATTTTATCCACTTCTACTTAACTAACTAATGAAGAGCTATTTAAGCTTTTAAACCTACAGCTTATTAGTAAGATTAAGCCACTTTGTCTACTAGCTTATTTATGCTAAAATTGACAGAATTAAAGGAAATAAAAGCTTACTTATTCTAACTACAATCAACTAAGAAACACTTTAGTATCTAAACTTATCTAAACAATTTTGAACAATATTAAGAACAAAAGAAATCTAGGCAATAAGCTGAAGTATTAAGCTAAAAATGCTAAAAATTAAAGACTTGAATTTAAACCTGTGAATGTAGTCTCTTAACCATAGGTCACTCTTGTTGAATGAGTGACCTTTAATCAAAATCCTAATGGCACCTTGCCTCTAAACCTTGAGCTTTAAGCTCAATAAGCTTTATTAGCTTATTACCTCCTTGTTGCTTCCAAAGTGAATCAATTAAACTCAGGTTTTCATACTATGATGTGAAATGAATAAAATGAGTAAATGAATCACTAAAAACAGAATTTTGACTAAATGTGAGCTTATTAACAAGAATAAGCTCAAATGAGCTTATTAGAGCTTATTAGAGGTAAAAACAGCTTAATTTTGAAATCAAAGAACAAAGAAACTTTAAAACTGAATTTTATTACTTAAAGAAGTAAAGTACAAGCTAAAGGAACAAAGGTACAAGTGATTAAAGCTGAATTTTAAAGACTTAAAAGAAAATGCTTAAAAGAACACGAAAAATTACAAACTGAAAAATAAAACTGACTAACTACTCTTCATCTTTCTTCCTCTTTTATAAGCTGCCCTGGGGTCTTCTTGTGTTTGTGTTGTGAGAGGTTCACAGCTTCAATCTTGGCCCTTCAATTTCATCAATAATCAACATCATAGCCGTTGGATTTGTCATGGAGAAGTGTGGGATTGCCAAATAGGATTAGGGGATTAGTGGAGGAGGGGGGAAAGGTTTGTCCATGGGGTTGAAGGGTTGCTGGGTAAAAGAAGGGGGTGTTAACCCGTGAGATGTTGGGAGTTGAAATGGGCGGGAAAAAAGGGTTGTTATAAAAGGTTGGGGGTGACAGGGTGTAAGTTTAAGGAGTTGGCACAAATGGCCCCTCATGGTGTTATGTTTCATTGCATACATGGTCCTTGTGTTTATAACCTTTTGGGGACTTGGCAATTTCAGTCCCCAAGGGTTATATACACAATTGCAGTACACGTCCTTGGTGGTTAATAGTTTTAGGACTTGACAGAAAAGGTCCTTGTGGTATAACTTTGCCAATTTGGCAATTTGCCCCTCCTCTTTATTTTCTCTTAATTTCTTTTATAAATACAAGTTTAGGGATTTACAAGTCTAGTCCCTAAACTTATATTTCTTGACTTTTGGCTTCGGGGTTGACTTGGGTTGACTTTGACTTTGACCAGTTGACTTTTCTGTTGACTTTTTGACTTGATTGACTTTTCGGCTTCGATTTGGCTTTGTCTTTCACAGTCTTTTCCATTCCGAGTCCGGTTTTGTCGTTTTGGCTTTGTTTTTCGTCCTTTTCTTAGTTATCCGTTTCTGCACAACACAATTAGCAAAACAAGCATATATTTGGCATTTTAAGTCCGTTTTTGGTTATTTTAGCTCGTTTTTAAAGGTAAAAGGTATGTGTAATTAAGCACATACCAATGGGTTTATCCATGGGCCTTTAGCTAACTAGCCTAGTAAGTTTCCAAAAATGACTAAACGAGCTATCTAATGATATCCTTAGAAGTGACCGACACTTTCGTGTTCCTAACATTGATGATATTAGGGGTGACTAGAACATTATGTAAGTATAAAGGACGATTAAGGGTAGGTAAGATGTGTTGGGTTTTTGCTCATGTCATATGAATATTTATACTGCTGGAAATACGTGAGCCTGCGGGGTCACACACGTTACACATTTAAGTATTACTTTATTAATGTGAATAATAATATAAATGTATATTTATTATTTATATTGATATATTATTCGACGAATGAACACTAACGGTCGTTAATTAGTTAATTAATTGTAACTAACTAATAAGGCTTTTTAATTAATGGGTAATTAAATGTAATTAACCATAAATAATTAGAAAAGTCAAAAAGTAAACCCTAAGGGGTGTTGGACTTTGTTCGACCGGTTAGGAGGCCCAAAGAGGGTTTGGGTTAGGTTTTGAGCTATCTTTTTCCTACAAGGTATCTATTTTAGGTAAACCCTAAATACATCCCTATATAAGGAGGATCCTAGAGCTTATTATTTTCATCCCTGGTTTTCTCTCCTCTTGAGTTCGATCGCAAAACAAAATCCCTAGGGGATTTCTAGATTTGTTTTCTTGGTGTTATCATATTCGTTGGTCAAGAACTAGCATTCGGGTGATACTGCTAGACGTGTAGTGTATGAACTTTGTGTAGGTTACTTCCTTTTAATAACTAGAAGTAGTTTTCGGTAAAGCGCGTTTATTACACACGTGCGTGTACTTCAAGATCCTCGTTCTTCACTATCTTGGCTGCTAACGGTATGTTTCCTTATTTATGTTTTATATGTTAATTACATATGCTATATGAATAGATCCGTTGCGTAGCTCGTAGAATATTAAATGTAATATTATTTGTTATTAGATAACAATTTCAGACTGGTGGCATCCACGAGGCCGTCATATTGCGTAGTCATTACTTATAAATGGTAAATATATATAAAATATGCGACTCATATGTGTTATTTGTTGCCCTTTTATGTGAAATTTATTTTGGGAAATTATTTAGTGAAATAATCTTGCTTTACTTGGTCACATAAATAAGGAAATAATATATATAGATATATTTTACATATTATGTAAAATCTGCTGCCTATATATGTGTAATTATTACTTTTTATGTGAAAGTTATTTTAGAAAATTATTTAGTGAAATAATCTTGCTTAAAATTAGTCACATAATTATGGTAATAATATATAGGATATATTTTACATGTTCTCAAAATATTATGTAAAATCTACTACCTATATATGTGTAATTGTTGCCTTTTATGTGAAAAATTATTTTAGAAAATTATTTATAGAAATAATCTTGTTTAAAATTGGTCATATAATTATGGTAATGATATATAGGATATATTTTACAAGATCTTCTAAAATGTTTAAAATTATTTTATTTACGTTTTAGATTTGCTATAAGTATTTGTTGCTTATTTATCTAGTTTATAAATTGTCAACCATGGATTACATGCATGTAACCCATGGTTTATAAAGCTTAAATATTTATATGCATGAGAATTGGTTATGAGAATTATTTAATTGCAATATTCGGGAAGATCCTTTTGTTGAATTAACTACATAAATGATGAGTTTAGTATGATTAATTTTGATTAATATGTTTTGCATGTTTTATATTTATTGCGATTTTATATAATTATGCAAAAACGATTTTCAAAAATTAATATGGACTAAAAGTACATGATTTTTATTGTGTGTATATTGATACATACACTTTGTAAAATCATGGACTATATACGTAAACATTGTAACTTTCTTGCAAAATGTTCTATAACGCAGGGGTTTAGTGGTTTCCGCAAGGGAACCCGCGACGAAACATGCAAGAATACACAATATTTACATAAACGATTTTTTAGCAGTATTTTAAGTATGTCGTTAATCGTTACTGTGGTTTGATTATTTCACGTGGGGAATTAACCTTATCCGTAGTAAGATTGTTTATAAATGGCAATCCTAATTCTATAAATGGCATGAAAATTTATAAAATTGAGGGATTTAAAGAAAGATTTTAAAATAAGTAAAAACGAAAAGGTTTTAAAATTGAAATAGTGTTCATTAGATTTGTTATGATGCTTCTTTACAACAAATTTTTGATAACATTGTTTTTATCAAATACTACCCTGAAAATTAAGTCTGTATGCCATCCAAGTATGGGATCACTTGAGTTTGTTTTTTACTTTAAGATCTTAGATGAATTGTAAAACAAGAGTAATATAACAATCGTATGGTCAGACCTGTAAAATTACAGATTTTGTATTGGACGACTTATATCGAGTATGGTTGGTCAGACCTTTGACCCGAGGCATACGATAGGGTGAAACATGCTACTAGACAGTATAATTCTGGATTATATCGCCCGGTGCCCCATAATGGCTAAGAGTTGCACATGTAGGCAATTATCTCACGCAGATTACCTTTTGGGTTATACCATTTCTAGTAGATCAACAGCATTAATGGTATATCGTCAAGTTGGATCTTAGACCCTTATAAAGTTAATTGTTTATTTTCATAATAAACATGGGTAGTTAATTTTTAAGGGATGAATTATCAAAAATACTGAAAATGAACTTTGCAAGTTCTTTTAATATATTAATTGCAACATATCCGTCTTAAACAGGTTTGTTCTTACTTGTTGAAGACAAACTGTGTCTATTTTCCTTGGGAAAATAAGACTATTTTCTATACTTTTACTGGTAGAAAAAGTTATAATAGGAATGAAAGAATTATCCTTAAATTCTATTCAAACTCATACCAAACTTCATGTTAAGTTAATTGAACTTCTTATTCTTTCAAGATTGCTTCAATATCCTTTTTCGGTTTTGAAATCTTTGAATTATAATAAGAAACTTAGATAACTAGAGAACTTGTGCATATAGCTACTAAGAATAAAATATCTTCTTGTAAACAAGACATATTTATGAGGTTTGATTGGAAGACAAAAATATCACCGTAATACTGTAAAAGGCAATAACTAGAGAACTCGTGTCTATAGTTGTTTCTTTAAAACAGTAAGAAACGCTACACACCCTTGGGGTAAAGTAAGCTGATAAAGGAGGAATTGCATACCAATTTTTTAAGTTAATAAGTAGCTAAGATGGCTAGAACTTGAACACACTTCCTTGAATATCTAAGTACTTGTTTACTAGTCCATGTGACTCACACTAGCAATAATGTGTAGACATTCAAGAATTGGAAAGATACATAAAGTGATACTTACTTTTCACTAGTGACAGAACATTTACACTGTTGTCAGATCTAGTGGGAGTAATTGATGAGGTGTCATTTTATACACTTTTTCAGGGTCTTTTAACCCCCAAAATCATGTATTTATGCCCAAAATAGGTACTTAATCGTTCCTTTTCAGGTATTTCTCATTTGGAAAACATTTGGATGAATTACACATGACTTGGGCTCATTTGGAGAAGAAACCGGACGAGATTACAAACCAAAACCAAGACTCTTGAAGATTGTACTCAAGGCCTGAGACGGCGTCACAGCCATTACTCGACGCCGTCAACTATCATTGACGGCGTCACATATTTCAAGATGGCGTCAGCCCGCACCGACTCAAATGCAGATCTAGAAGATTTATTTTACGACGGCGTCACGATTAAAACGCGATGCCGTTGTGTCGATTTTCTTATATATACAAACCCGAATTTAGGGTTTTGAGTGTGTAATTTTAGAATAAAAAGAGGGTACGAACCTTAGTTCGTTTAACAGTTGTAAGAGATGATTTTAGGGCCTAAAAACCCTATTGTACCTCTTCCCATTCATGTTTTAATCAAGTAAGGTATACTTAATCATTCATTATGTCTATGTGTTGTATGATTTATTGCTCTTGCTTTATTCTTAACATGTTTGGCTAAACCTATTATTGTGTTTATTTGTGATTGTATGAAACTTAGAATGTAGATCTTAGTGGTGTTGCTTCTTATGATGGATGTGCACGTTAGGTCTTAGAAAAACAGCTTTTGTCTGCATCGTTGTTGATATGTCTAGGGAAACGTGATTGTGTAGAAAGGATACCATCGAGTAACAGTCTTCATACTACCTTGCCTCCTAATATGCTTGATCCACTTTTAATGTATTTCACATGCACTTAGTAAACTCCTAGGGGCCGTGTAATAGTCTTCATACTACCTTGCATGTGCGTTGCTCTAGCGGCATACTAAGTAGACGACGGGTTCGTGTAATTCGTTCATGCTTTAGGAAATAATTACATAGATCATCACAAGTGTGACAAGGCAACAACACTAGGAGAAGCAATCTAGGGAGTTAATACATTGATTAATTAGTCTCATTCTTTTATCTTATTGTTATCTACAATTAGTTTGATTATGATTTTGTGTAATAGCTAATAACCAAACCACTCTCTCCTATTATATGATTTACCTGCTTTCATAAAATACAAAGAGAATCTTCCCTCAACCCTTAGAATTCTGTTAGACCGTGATCAAACCTTCCTTCATATTCTCGGGTGAACCGGATAACACCCCGAGTCTTGCCCATACTACACTACAACGATTAGGTGCAATGCCTAGGGAGTTGTAAAGCTCGCGTTTTTTTTGTGTAGATGTCTATGATGACCGCACATTATGTTTTTGGGCGGCGGTCGCCTGGGATTATAGTATGGTTTTGTTCATAGTTTGCTGTGGGCGTAGGGTTGAAATCCTTTCATGTATGATTTAATTTCCGCATATTTAGCTTTTTGGAGTCTATTTTACTTTGTGCCTTTTGTTTGTAAATCTTTGTTCACCATCATGACGTATGGTAAAGACCAACATCCACACCATTTCAAAACCCACACGACTGAACCTTCCCATTTCCCATAGTTATACCTTTGTGTTCCATCAACATCAAGTTCGATATCTACGATGTGTGGACTCGTTTTAAAAAACTTAATCCATAGAATCCCTCATTATTGGCCTCGGATTTATTGGTCCCTTACCTATTTCTTTTATGATCATGCGTTGATATTCCCTCGAATGGACATTTCGAATTTGCAACTGACGGGAACCTTGGGGAATTAGGTGGTGAAGAAGCGTGGGAAGCCATAGAAGATTTCGCCCAAGGCCAAAAAGAATGGGATAACCCACCAAACATTATTTATGAACAAGAAGTAGCAAATTTGAAGGCTCAAGCAAAAAGATTTTTTGGAAATAAGAATGTTTAGGTGGAGATGCATAGAGGTATAGCATGGGATAAGATGGAAAATCTGAACCCACAAAGTACCTCACAAGTCCTCCCATCAATTGAGGAATACACACCGCCCGTGACTTATCCGGAGGAAGTAGAAGAGACTATAGGAATCTCAATTAAGGTAGAACCTTTAGATGAAACACCATTAGAGGATTTAGGCTTGAATACTTGTAATTATGACATACCTCTTAGTTTTAGGTAAGTTCCTAGTTTTGATGAACCAAAGCCTCAACCACAACCTTTACCAAATTGTCCATCCTTAGATGTAAATCTAGAAAATGAAAGAGGTCCCGAACCACCCATCAAAACATATTTCGAGATAGTTTTAGGACGAAGTAGTGATAATGTAAACATTTCATACACACCTTACTCATGGTGGTGGTCTTCCTACCCTAAGGATATGTATTGCAATTATCAAGCATGTTTAGATGACCCTAAGAGACATTATAGATTTAAACCAGGTTTATTAGAACAAAGTAGATCCTTAGATGTTGACTTTTCTAATATGGAAGAGATAGAGGATGATTTCTTAGGAGAAGGATTTAGTTTACCCATGAAACCAAAAGACTTAGAAAAGGGTAAGATTAAAGAAACACACCATTTAGAGCATATAATTTGACAACCACCTTTTGTCACTATCACCCGCACTTGAACTCAAGTGTAGGGGAACATCCCCCTTTATCTGTTAAATAAAGGTAGAGTCAGGCTTGTAACTCGAACAAAAACAAGCGCTTTGTGGGAGGCAACCCAATTTACTTTTCTCGCAAATTAAGAGTGTCATGTGTGTTTTAATCCTTTACCATTTGTTTTATTATGTTTGAATATCTTGTAATCATGCTTTGTTTGTCTTTAACTTCGTCTTAATTTCGTATCATAGGTAATTTTGCAAACATTAGTTAGGGGGAATCTTATCCGGCTTTTTAGCAAAATTCAAACTTGTAAATGAAATTGTTTTAGGATTAATTCACGTCAGTTTCGAGTCATATGATTGAATTGTTAAATCTCATGTTTTATGCAGCTAATTGTAGAGGAATTAACTTATGGAATCGAGTGAAGAAATTTTTTCATCAAAAATAAAATTTTCGTTTTCACAAAACGTGAAGACGGCGTCAGATTTTACACGCGAGACGTCACCACGAACTTGTGAGGGGTCACATAAATATGACGCGTAATACGCCAGGTCTGAATAACTACAATTTTTAATTATTTTTGGAAATAAAACTTGCACAACATTTAAAATATGTAATATTATTTTATAAACCTGCAAAACCATTGAGTTTAAAAATTCTCTCATCCTATCTATCGAGTCGAACCCTAAATTTAGATTGTATATTATGTAAATCGCACATTTTATGCTTTGTATAGTTGTCTTTGTCTTTGATTACATGTTATATTTGATGAGAAGAAGCTTGAAAGTTTATAGGAAGTTTCATTGGATGTTTGGGATGATTCTCGAAGGACGCTTCTAACCAGTTATCGCATGTTTCCTTCTATATTATTGAGTTAAAGCAGGGGGTGTTAGTTTCTTTTCCTTGTTTTCTTTTCTTTGTTTCTTTTCCCTTTATCTATTTTAATGGGTACTTCTAGAGAACATTGGAGATCATATGTTTCAAAATATAGTGTAGAGGAGAAAATAAGCCTTAGATAACTATTATTCATTGTCATATGCTTTGTCCTTAAAAAGATGGGTATTATATCGATAATAGCATAAAAGGGTGATTTTTTACAAATTAATTTTTTTTATGACACTTTACCATCGAAAATGAGTATTACTAGCGTCCCATGGATAGGAATTTATATGACTAGCACAAAAACCTTAAATTCACCCCAAAAATGTGAGGTTCGCCCTTAGATCTTTACTAATTGGGTACCTATCGTCGGTAACCAAAGATGTTTTTTTCTTAAACGGTTTCGAGTTAAGGTAGTGTAGCAAGTCTACCTACGTGTCTATTGTCGTTAACGGATGTGTACGTGTGGTCTTTGTCTCCTTTTCTGAATGTTTGGTGTTAGTAAAATTCATATGAGTGTACCGGTAGCATATTAAATTCTAGAACTTGTTTTAGTGATGCATCCCAAGACGCAAGTATAGTATTACGATTTGCTTGATATGGAGGCATTAGGATTAACATGTTTTAAACTATTATTTATTATGATGGTCACTCGATCAATTCTAACTATCCCACACCCTTGCCATCACTACTTTAGTGCAGGATTACCCTAGTACAACACTCCGAGCCTATCCTTTTCACGGTTTCTCATAATGTTCTGGTTTAATCTTGGACTATTAATGAAGAGCTTGATACCTTAAACCAATCGTTATTTACACCCAAAAAAAAGCCTTAGCCTACCTTATATGTTACTCACCTTTAGTACATTATTGTGATAACCTAAGTTAATTGTTTGAGTACACGGTTGCTAAGTCCTTATCCTTGTAAATACAGTTTTAGGACGATTGAGATTCATGGTAATATTTATTTCGTGGAATAATGGGAAGAAAAGTTAAGTCAATACCCCTATATGTTTGTCAAATGATATCCATGTTATTTCAATCCACCTCAAATCGGGTCAATAGTTAGATTGTAAATATCGAGCATGTAAAAGCTCAAGCGTAGGGGTACGTGTTATAAACCCCATGTGATGTATTATGTCTTCAAAAAAAAGAGAAAAGAGAAAAGAGAAAAGAAAAAGAAAGAGATCGATGTAGAGTTATGTAGAGTTTGTGTTGGATCCCTTCATGAATAGATCTTGAACTTTAGCTTGCAAAGGGTTTGTTTCTTTAGAATAAATCCAAGAATCCAAACTAACTACAAGAGAAACAATGACTATAAACAATTATAAGTTATGCGGAAACTAACTTATATTGCTAAGAAGAACAATGAATAAAACTAAACTTTGATTTCTATTAATCTGCTAGGTTACAGATTACTAACTATGAATATTGATACTTGTGTTGTATTGTTGTTATTTTCTAACTAATGTCGTAGGGTTCCTTTTATATACCAAGGATAACCCTAATGGGCTTACAAAACGTGTGAGGAGATAATGCATATCTATTCCTAATTTAACTCATGCATATCTCCTAACAGCACTAACTATTATATGCTAGCAGCACTAACTTACTACTAACATCACTAACTATACTAGCAGTACTAACAATGTACTGGCAGTACTAACTATACTCTAACAGTACTAAAGACTTCATCTATTTTCTTCAATCTTTCTCAGCAACACTAAATCTTTACTAGCAACACCAATGTTGAACCAACAGCAGTAAGTTGTAAAGTCTTTTAAAACCCAACAATCCTCCCCTAAACATGATGTTTACTTGTCAACCTTTAAGTTTTTTTCATTTTGAGCTTCTTGAACACCAGGAGGATATATCTAAACACTTTACAACCTTTTAAACTTCAACTTTGATTAGCTTCTAGTCTTTTCAGCAACACAACAAAAATACCAACTAAGTTGGCTATATAGTTTTTGGCAAACTACCACCCATAAATGGATTTGATATTTCTTTACCAGTAGCCGTTTACTCTGGAATAGCCAATGCTTCATTGCTATAACATGGTGCACTGATAACCATATAGTTTTTAGCAAACTATCAGCTGTAAATGGATTTGAGAAGTCTTTACCAAAAGTCGTTTACTTCTGGACTAGCCAGTTCTTGATGCATGTTAGACATGGTGAACTGATGACCATTTGTTGTGTGGTCAGAAAACCAACACTTAAAGATCCTTCTCATTCCCATCTTGGCCCCCAAACTCATCAATCTATTTTTGAATAAATCCAAGCAGATCAAAAACAGCTTCACCTTCAGATTCAGCAGTCAATCTCAACTCCATCATCCTCTTAAGAGTTTCCCTTATAAGTGGATACCTTCTTTCTGTAAGCATGTGAATTTCAGTACCATCTTATAATGCCAAGATATGAACTCCACAATTTTCATAGAAAGTCCAACTCTTAATAATCCATTTCTCTTGATTCTTCCAAATATCATCATCTGCAGTTTCTTCAAACATAATCCTTAAGTCTCCCCAGAGAACTAAATCAATTCCTTCAGGAGTTGTTGTTGAAAATCTCTGCATCACTAAACTATGTAGCTCAATGAAGTCCAATCTATCAAATCTTGAAACCATTTCAGTGAAAGTCTTGATATATCTTGAACTTCCATTAGCTCTAAACACTCTGTAATAGTCATGAGGTACTCCATATCTATCAGTATGATAAAATGCAGATTCCCAGTTAACAATTGGATACCTCGTGCCCAGAACTTCATAATCAATCTCTTCTTCTTCATCAGGAACTATCTTTAGAGAAGCTCTTAGTTGTTCCTCTTCTTCAAGATCAGAATCAGTCTTTTGCCTTTTAGACTTCTTTGTAGCTTTCATCTTCAGTCTCCTACCTGATCTTTTCCTGATGTTCTCTTCACGTCCTTCCTGCTTAACTTCAACCTTAGTGCTTTCAGGTTCTTCAGGAACCTCTTCCTCATCCATACCAGCTGCTTTCTTGTTCATCTTATCAATCATCTTTTCATCTCTCTCAGACCCAATAGGCACAAAATCTGCATCTCTTTCTTGTTCCTTGATGTATAGGGCCTGAATCTCTTCAAATGTCTTTTTGTTCAACTGATTATGTCTATATTTACCTGTATGTTTAAGATAGGTCATCATTAGACTCCTCAGTTGTGTTCTTGTTGGAGGTTTGTTTCTAACAGCAGCAGCTCTTTCTTCAGCAAGTAACTTCTTCCTCTTTTCAAAGAATTCTGCTAATAGCTTTGACCTTTCTTCTATTGTGTACATCTCTCTCTCTTCCATTTGCAGTCTAGCAGCTAACTCTTCACTAGTATCCATCTTAGCTTGAACTTCATCATATAAACTTCCAATGTAGTCCACAGATGCTTGATCCTGTCTCTGTCTTTCCTCTCTTTCCCTTTCCATCTCTGCTAGCTCATTTTCATGTACCAGTCTTGCTATTTTAGCATCATTAGCAATCTGAGCTGCATCCAGATCACTTCTTTTGACTTTCTTTACTGGTGACTCCTTCAAGACCCCTTTACCTTTGTCTTTAGGATCTATTGTTGGAAGTGGCTTCAATGTGAGAATAGATCTTTCAGGTCTTGAAGAATCATCAACATCTTTAATTGACACTCCTTTTTCCTTAGATTTTTCTTCCTTCGTCTTAATCAATGTTTGAGCCATGGTGATATCTTCATCATCAAATATACTTGTTGTAGGAGGAGTTCTAGGCTCAACAGCACTATCTTCTTGCCTAACAGCATCAATATCTGGTCTAGTAATACTAACTTCTGGTCTAGCAGTACTAACTAGTTCTTCAGCATTTCCTCCTTTATTACCACTGCCCTTGTCTTCAACAACTTTTGTATCATCAGTCAACTTAACCTCCTCAGTTTCACCACTTTGCCTCCCCTTATCCATAGCTTCCTCAGTTTCCATGTATTCCATACCATGATCTTGATTATCAAAGACAATACTGTCATCCAAAGTTGATTCAGGTTTGGACTTTTTCCTCCCCTGTTTGGATACAGACTCCCTCTTTCCAAATCTATTCTTCATGGATAATCTTTTCATACTCTTTAACCATGCCCTGTGGTGGGAGATGCTTGGCTTGCACTTCTTTTCCAACTTCTTAATTCTAGGTTTCAATGCACCGATCTTTGCAGCTTGTGCATCCTTAATAAATTCTAAGGCAAGAACCCTGTTGGACAAGTTAGTACATAAAACAGATAATTCCTGTAGGTTCAGGGCACCCTCAGCTCTGTAAGATGTGTGACCACCTAAAAGAGGACTATCATGAGGTATCTAAACCTGATCCCCTTCATTCCCATTAGTTCCCTCTAAAGTGTCTCTAGAGTCTTGGGTAGTGGCATGGCTAGATGATGTTTCAGGGGGTTGGTCTCCTGTACTAGGTTGAGTAGGAGAGGGTGTGGGTTGAGGTTCAGTGGGTTCTCCTGAACCTTCACCCTCAGCTACATGTGTCAACATGTTGGGAAACAGAGGTGTTATTTTTCTTGAAAATTTTAGTCCTTTCCTAGACATATTTGTGAAAACTTTCAGATTGTGAGCTGGTGTAGGATAAACATCATTAAAAGGCTCACCAAGCTCAATTTGATTATTTAGAAACACCATTAAAAACCTTGGATACATAAGAAATTTCTTTTTAGTATTATCCAAGTTCCTCAACATACCATCAAAAATAAGTTTAGAAAAGTTAAACTTTTGATTAGTGGCCAGACATATAACAGCTGAAGCAATATTTGTGGAAAACTCATTCCAGCTGGTAGATTTTGAGCTTAAACAATGTAAAATGGTATGTATCAGAAACTTCCATTGAGGAGAAAAGAGAGCTTTTTGAAAAGTTAGTTTATTAAAATCACCCTCATAACCCATCAATGCAAGGTTTTGAAAAATAGCTTCATTTGTTAGGCAAGCAGTACCATCAGCATCATTAAAAAGAAGAGAACTTCTTATTGATGCCTCTGTTACTACTACTGCCTTGCTATCAACAGTAGCATCAATCTGCTTCACATCATTGACTGTTTGGGAACTGGCAGTGTTCCAAAACTGTTCAATGTAGGAAGTATAGATAGGTGGACTTATAGTGAGAGCATGATGAATCGAACTGGAAGCAAGAAAGTCTACTATCTCATGAAAATCGGAGTTTCCCTCTGTCTTCTCTAAGCACGCGACCATGTTATGTTGATCGACAAACTCCAAATTCGCCATAGAGACTTGTAATAGATGGATTAAGATGTGGGATATGATCGATTAGGAGAGTATGAGTGATTGGTAAACAGAATTGAGATTTTATAGAGATTTGCTTTAGGGTTTGATAAGACCGACTGAGTAAACTTGAATCCTTATCGGAGAAAAAGAGTGTTATATAAGGAAGGATCAAGAATTTTCAATCTATAGATCCCTATAAGCAACTTGTTGGCGGAAATATCTCAACGGTTATCTTTAATTAAGGAAAATATGTTCTGCTCTCTAACAGTAGTAACGGTAACAAGCAGCACAAATGTTTGCCTGGCAGCACCAAATTTACCTGGCAGCACCAAATTTGCCTGGCAGCACAAAATTTATCTGGCAACACCAAATTTGCCTGGAAGCACCAAATTTGCCTGGCAGCACCAAATTTGCCTAACAGTATCAAATTTGCTAGCTACCATTTATAGCCTCCAATACCAATCCAAGCAGTATCTTATTACCCAATCCAAACATCATTTCCATCGAGAAGTACTTTTGAGCAGCACAAACTAAGCCTAACAGTATTAACTTTTGTACCAGCAGTACAAAGTTTTTGCAGCAGTACTAACTAAGCTCAGGATCATAAGTAACCTTTAATCCTTAATCCAAAGAGCATGACATATCTTTTAACATCCATCTGTCAACTAGAATGCATTTACAAACTGTACAACAAAGTAATCTGCTGACTTGCCTCCCCTGAACTAATGCAGCTATAGATTGATCATTCCAATGTTAACTACCAAAAAATTAAATCTTGTGACATCAAATCCTTTGGTGAGAAGGTCTGCAACATTAGCATTAGTGTGAATCTTGATAACATCTATCAATCTTTTCTCATAGCAATCCCTTATGAAGTGATGTCGAATCTCAATGTGTTTGGTCCTCGAGTAATAGACAGGATTCTTGACTATACAAATGGTACTCTCATTGTCAATATGGATTTTAGTGTTCATGAAATTAAAGCCATAATCCATCATTTGATTCTGTATCCATAGTACTTGCCCATAACAGTTAGCAGTTGCAACATATTCAGGCTCAGTAGTAGAATTTGCCACAATCATCTGCTTCTTGCATTGCCAAGATATCAGTCTTCTACCAAGAAATTAACAACCACCTGTTGTTGATTTTCTGTCAAGGCTGGCGCCTCCATAATCACTGTCTGAGAAAGCTTCTAGTTCAAAAGGGGAATCCCTAGGATACCATAACCCTAGTTTGGGTTGATGTTTGAGGTACCTAAAAATCCTTTTTACTGCATTTAAGTGTGAAGCTTTTTGAGTGACTTGAAACCTAGCACAGGCACAGATAGCAAACATGATGTCTGGCCTTAATGCAGTCAAATACACCAGGGAACCAATCATAGACCTGTAGACATGCATATCTACATCTACACCATCTTCATCTTTGACTAGGGGCTTATTTGGCTCAATAAGAGTAGTAGTTATTTTGATGGAACAAAAATCAAACTTCTTAAGGATGTCAGCTACATACTTGTCTTGACTAATAAATATTCCATCAGGTTGTTGTTTCACCTGTAATCCCAAAAAGAATGTGAGCTCACCCATGGAGCTCATCCGGAATCTTTTGTGCATACAATCTTCAAACTCAATACACATAGACTGTGTTGTAGAGCCAAAAATGATGTCATCCACATATACTTGGACTAACATAATGTCACTCTTGTTCTTCTTGATAAATAATGTTTTGTCTATTGTACCTCTCCTAAAACCATTTTTCAGCAAAAAGGAAGAAAGTGTCTCATACCAAGCTCTAGGAGCTTGATGTAGACCATAAAGAGCTTTGATCACCTTATAAACTTTGTTTGGATGAGCAGGGTCAACAAAGCCTAGAGGTTGATGAACATATACCTCCTATTCAATAGTGCCATAAAGAAATGCACTCTTAACATCCATTTGGTAGACAGGAAATCCCATGAATGATGCAAAAGCTAAAAATAACCTGATTGCCTCAATCCTGACAACAGGTGCAAAAAATTCATCATAGTCTATACCTTCCTCCTATCTAAACCCTTGTGCTACAAGCCTTGCTTTGTTTTTCACAACAATACTCCTCTCATCCCTCTTATTCCTCCTACTTTGTGCCAATTGCCTTTTTCCCAAATGGCAAATCAACAAGTATCTAAACCTTCTATAATTTGAACTAGAGCAATTCCTCTTGCATTGCTTCAACCCAGCTTTCATCCTCTAAAACTTGTGATATCGTCTTGGTAAGAGAAAACATGCTAATAGACAGTTCTGATGGTCTTTATGATTTGTTCTGTTCTGATTATAGATGTAGCTTACCAAAGCTTGTTGTACTGAAGAAGCCTTTTGGATCTTTCCTCTTGTTTGAACTGCTGATTTAGGATCTCCTAGAATTTAACCTTTAGGGTGATCCTTATGAACTCTGAGTGTAGGAATAGGACTGACATCAATGGTGTTATCCATATTGTTAAAATCAGCCTCTGTACCCACATCTTCATCATCATAGGCTCCACTAAATATGCCATCATTTGGAAATACATTAGAATCATCTTATAAGTCAGGCATATTAGGATCAATGAGTAAATCAGCATTAGGGAGAGTAGATGCATCAATAGGTATTTGTATCAATGGGTATTTGTCCACCAAGATGGACAATTGTTGTTCCACCAGAAGTTGCACCTGTGGGAGTACTAGCAGTCCTAACAGATGGTGTGTTAGCAGGACTAACACATGACCTACCAGTATTAAGTTTATTAATACTGTTAGTCTTAGTTGCATCCCTCTTGGCTTCTTCAAAGGCTTTTCTTGTAGCATCATCCACTGCTTGAGCAGCCATTTCTTGAGCAACCATTCTCTCAAACTCATCTTGCAAGACTTGTTCAGCTTCTCTCAACTTATGTTGTTCTTCCTTTTCAGCAACATCTTCTGAATCCTGAACTTCATTGTCTTTAGGAGTATTTTTAGAAGGTTTGTCTTGTGCATCTTGAACAACATCTCCTACTGAAATCTTTGGCCTATGAGGGTGTATTGGAAGCAGAATGTATTCTTGAGTAGGTTCTTTTTCTTTTCCTGATGAACCTGCAACATTATTTTCTTGTGTACCTGCATCCACATTAACCTGATTTTCTACACTAACAGGAATATAGTTCATTGTATTTGTTAGAAAATCAAGATCAAACATCCAATCAGGTCCACTTCCTGCTACATTAGGTTGATCTTCAAGAAAATCAATGTGCATATTCTCTTCTACTCTTTTGGTTCTTTTGTTGTATACCCTAAAAGCCTTACTAGTGGTAGAGTATCCAAGCAAATAACCTTCATCAGATTTTCCATCAAATTTGCCCAAGGGATCTAAGGTGTTCAAAATGGTCAAGGGGCACCCAAAAGGTCTCATAAAACTAATACTAGGTGGTTTACCTATTAATAGTTTATAAGGTGTCTTATTTTGAGGTTTGGTCACTAATACCCTATTCAGTACATAGCAAGAAGTATTAACTGCCTCTGCCCAAAATGGGATAGGTAAAAGTGAGTCTGCTAGCATAGTTCTAGCTGCCTCAATTAGGGTCCTGTTTTTTCTTTCTGCAACACCATTCTGTTGTGGAGTTCTAGCTACACTAAACTCCCTTTTGGTTCCTTTCTTAGCACAGAATTCATTCATAGCATGATTCTTAAACTCTGTCCCATTATCACATCTAATGATTTTAACATTATGATTTAATTGTTTTTCTAAGCCTATGATAAGATTACACAGGATTTTAGATGTTTCATCCTTAGTAGCTAAGAAAAATACCTAACTAAATCTGCTAAAATCGTCAGTCACAACCAAGCAGTACCTTTTCTTGTTGATGCTTTCTATAAAGACAGGTCCAAATAAGTCCATATAAAGTAATTCTAGGGGCTTTCTGATGATTCTAACTAACTTGGCCTTACAGGAGGCCTTATGTTGCTTACCCTTCTTGCAGGCAACACAAGTTTGGTCATTCACAAAAACTTTTGAAGTTAAACATCTAACTAGGTGACCTTTAACAAGTTTATTTATATTTTTGAAATTTACATGACCTAATCTCCTGTGCCATAATTTAGACTCATCTGCTGTTGCATTTGCATATAAACAAGTTATACCTCCAGAAGGAACAATGTTCTTTAAATCCAAGCTGTACACATCATCTTTTCTAGGAGCTCTAAGAACAACTTGACTTTCATCAAGAAGCTTAAAGCTAGGAGACAAGATAAGGCATTCAGACTCAGTAAAAAAGAAACTATTTTTCTTGTCATACATTTGTGAGACAGAGAAAGATTAAACTTAAGTTCATCTACAAAGTAAACATCATCAAAGTATAAATTAGCAGTTTTGATTTTACCTTTACTTGTAATTTTACCTCCTTTGGGATCACTTCCAAAAGCCACAAAGCCTCCATTGAAATCTTCATAGTCTGAAAGATAAGCTTTGTTGCCAGTCATATGGCTAGAGCAACCACTATCCACCACTGCATGATCCTGTAACAAGATCTCTGGATTGCCCTGCACAAAAAGTAAGAGAATTAGTATCTCTTAGGGATCCAAGCCATTACAGACTTGGAAATCCCTTTTGGATCAATATACTCAACCTTCTTGAGCATGAATGATCCACTATCTTTGGACACACGATCCATGTAATTTCCCTTAGGCCTCCAAACCCATCTTGACTTTTTAAGGTCAGTATTCAGCTTACCCTTACCAGTATTAACTACTGCTCTTTTCCCAGCAGTAGTCATATTTTTAACCCCAAAAGTTTTAACATCTTGTTTTAAGTCTTTGGGTCTAAAGGCTGGTTTTGTGTAGTAAGACCTCTTAATAGGTGAACATGAGCCTCTTGGTCTTACATTGTCCATTCTTGGGTAAATGGGTCTAGAAGCATAAACAGGCCTAGCAATACTAATACTTGGACTAGCAGTACTAACAGGCCTAGCAGTATTAATACTTGGCCTAGCAGTACTAACAGGCCTAGCAGTACTAATACTTGGCCTAGCAGTACTAACAAATCATGTTCTTGTTAGTACTCCTGATGGGACAAAAGTCTTACTTAAATGTGGGTATTTTGAAAAGTTTTGATGATTAACCCTTTTGGTATTATCCCATACTGGTTTGCCCTCCCTTTTACCAGTATTAACCACATTTTTTAGATTAGACTCTTGACTCTTTTTGTCATGGAAATTACAGTCTTTGATCAAGTGGTCAGTACTTTTACAAACAAAACAAGCTTTTACTTTCCTAAAACCAATTCCTTGTTTCTTAGAAGTTTGACCACTTTTATCATCTCTAGTCTTAACTGTTTGAGTCTCAGGTCTAACTGTTTGCACTTCAGACACTTCTTCCTCATCATCTGAGTTCCAATCCTCAATGATAACACTATCTCTGTTAATCTTAGGATTAGACACAAAAGAAACTACTACTCACTGACTGACCTTTAGGCTTTCCAGTATTTGCATCATTTGTTTTACCTGCAGTCTCACCTGTTTTATTATTAAGCTCAGTTGTTTGTGACTCAATGATTTTATTCCTTATGGCATATTCATCTAACCCAACAAAAGATATATCAGCTCTTGGGGTTAAGAAGTTCCCTGTAATGGGAGGGGGAACAGCTTTATACCCATTCTTTAAAAATCTATCATTTATCTATGTATAAAGCACATCATCACTTGATCTACCATCAAAAATACTCAAACTTTTCTCACTATCAGTTTCATGATTTCTACTTAATTCATTATATTGTGTGTTATAACCTAAACCAGTTTTATCTCTAGCACACATTTTACTTTTAAGTATTTCCTTAAGATTCTTGGTCGATTCTTCCCATTTAGCAATCTTTTCTTTTAATTCATCTATTTCCTTAACAACCTTTTCTAATTCTAGATAAATTTGTTAATTTTATTTCTCTACACTTAAGATCATAGTTTGAAACTCATATTTCTCCCCCAGCAGTTCATTCTTACATTTCCAATTAATCCTGGATTCTAGTAAATCTAAGGCTATCTCATAACCCCTAATTTCTAGTTTGGCTATGTTATGCTTTTCTCTTTCAGTATCATAGTTCTTTTGAAGAGTTTTAAAAGATTCAAGACATTGTTTAGAATATTTTGTACCTCACTGTCAGAAGAACTTGATGAGTTTGATGAAGAGATTGCCATCAAAGCATAGTTGACTGGTCTTACTTCAAAATCATTACTCCAGTCATAGCCTCCTAGACCATCTTGAGCCACCAGTGCCTGTGATGAAGATTCACTTATTTGTGCATTGCTCCTGCCATTTTCACCATAAGGTCTTCTTCCTTGAGTCCATCCATCCAGATCTACATTCTCTAAGCAAAAATGCCTTTTTCTGTGACAGTTTTTAGCACTCAAATCTTGGACTTATCAAGAGAAACATGTTTATTTTTCTTTGAAGTCCATATTTCTTTCTTCCTGTACCCTGAAGAACTTCTTACTCTGAACAGTCAACAAAGCCACCTGCCATCAAAGAACCCAATTCCACTAGTCAACCTCCAATCCTTACTGCTGAAAATACCTCATTCTCAAGTTGAGACTGGTTGTTGGTTGTGCAAGAAAGGAGTAGGCTATATCATGAGCACTTAGAGTAGATGGAACTTGATTGATTCCACTAGCAGTACTAACCTCAAAATCTCTACTGGCAGTACTAACTTTATTAGTACTATTAGCATTCTCAGAAGAAAGAAAAGCCAAGTTTTGAGTATTTGATGAGGAAGTTGAAGATTTTTTTCATTCGTCTTCCTAAACCCTAAGTTTTGTTGTAGAGGTCATCAAAAATCAATCTCATTACTATCTGGCTTCTTTTCTCATTATCAGTTGCTATTTAACTTCAATGAGAGAGGAAGCCCTTCTTAATAACTTCTGATAAATTCTTCTTTGGATACATACTTCATGACTTTCAGTTGACTTATGCAGTTTCTTCTAAAATCTATCATAGCTAAATCCAAAGTTTCATTAGAAGCAGTAACAAACTTTTTAAAACTGATTATCAGAACATTCTGTTTGCAGAATCTTTTTGGATTCTCATTACCTCCACAACAAGATATAATGCAGCCCACAAAGATTAACATCCGGAAAATATTGAGGGAACTTAGAGAGGTAACACATCAGGAATTGCTAGTAAGCAAGATGCTCTTAACAATTTTGATTCCTTTCTAGCATCCAAATTGTTACCATTCATAGAAACAGGAGGACTAAATTGTTTCTCCTGAATGAGTAGATTAAGACTCATCTTTCCAGATCTCCATTGACAATAATATCCCCCAAATTAGATCCTGAGTGACAAATGTATTGTCCATCCTCATACTCAGATATCGTAATCCCCTTCTTATTACAGGGATCTTCATACATGGAATGTTGGTGGAGAAGTATCCTTGCTTAGCCAACTCTTTGATATTGTAGTAGTTCTTCTTTTTTAGAGTTTTCCTCACAAGCTCTGATAACCACTTGTGGATCCACATTTCTTAATAAATCTTAAACCTTTAGCTGTAAAGGTTTGTTTGCCTTAGATAACTCTAAAGTAACAATGATGGAAACAAGAATTTAACCCACTATTGAATACGCGAAATTTAATCAACAATGTAGAAGAAGAACACAATCAAACACTTAAAATAATCAATGAATCTGCCTAGTACCAGATTACAAACAATGTTCACTATACGATCACTATGAACTTCTGTAGAACAATAACTACTAACTAATGCCTAGGTTCTTTATAAACTAAGGAAACCCTAATGGCTTTACAAAACGCGTATAAAGATAATAGCATATCTTTCCAAAGATATTCTCATGCATATCTTTAAATTTAACTAAATTTCTGCGAAAGCAGACTTAAACTATAACATCAACAGTATTACTAATTAATACTGCCAGTACTAACTATGATAAACCTTCTACCAGTACTAGCTATGATACTAGCAGAATTAACTACAATACTAACAGAACTAAGTCTGTTATACAAAATTCCTAACAAGTGACATTATAATTCACATGAAGTTTCCATCGAAGCATTCTTGTACAGGTACGTGTGGAAGTGGCTTACTTTTTCACAACTACATATGGAAAGCTTACTTCTCCTAGCACCAATGAGTGAACTCCACAAGAATCATAGAGTTTCCATTTTATCAACTCTTGACTGTTATGATTTTTCCAAACTACATCATCACTATTTGGTTCAAACATAACCTTTATGTCTCCCCAGAGTATTAGATCATCAAACCTGGTCCTTGTACACTTACATAACTTCCTCATTAAATAGTCCTATAACAACACAATACAAATCTTCTCTCTATCAAAATCATTCAGCATCTGACTATAGAATATATAATTCTTTGTAACTTCTAACTGCCTAGTGTATCTCAAAAAATCCCACATCTATCTTTGCCATACGATTCCAACCAACTATTGGGGATTTAAGCAGCCAATAGGAGACACACTAATTTTTTTCAGAATCAAAATAACTTCTACATACTCCATAAGTTTTTCTGGATCATCCTACTTCTTTTGTCTTTTTTCCTTGTCCTCTCTAGGTTTTGAAGCCTTTCTTTTCAATCTTCCTTCAGCTTTCCTAGAGCTTTCTTTCATAACTTGTTCAGGTATAACATCTTCTTTCTGAAATGTCTCTTCTTCAACTTGTTTTAAAGACTCTTCATCATTTTTCTTTTCCTTTTCTTCTTCAGTAGATTGCTTTTGAATAAAACCTGATCTCTTCATAACCTCTTTTTCAATCTCAGAATCCTTAGGTCAAAGGCTTAATTTTGATCCCATATTCTTTCAAATATAGGTCTAATCTCTTCATATTTCATTCCTTTGAAATGACTCAGCTTGTATCCTCCCTGATTCTTCAAATACATACACATGTTCTTCCTAACTTCAAGTACAGAGAAAGATCTATTCTGAAGTGTATGATATCTTATCACAGTAGGATCACTCTAATCAATATCATGAGCTTGACTTGATTTAGATGCAACCTCTTCTCTTTCATCCAGCTGCTTTTGCAATTCCAAAGTTTTTCAAAATCATACTTTTCTTGTTTCTTTGTCTGCTGTACACTATGCTAACTCTCCATTATGTAGTCTCACTAATTCTTCATCATAGTCCATCTGCACATTTCCTCTCTTGATTTTCTTTTGAGGCTCAGACAACATTGCATAATACTTTCCATTTATCTTTTACTGCGCATCCTTTTGATATTTACCAATGATTAGCAAAGAGTTATTTCATTAATCAAACAATTTAAGGACTAGTATACTGAAAATCCCATATCACTCTCCATTCCATGCTCAAGTCATCTCCATGTGCCTCCCCTTGCTTACTGCCTTTTGACCAAGTTTACATTCTCATCTTGATCAATTTCTTCAATTATCCTCCTTTGTTTGGAAGGATCCTCAATATCCAAACTGGCTTCTTACATCTTCTGAGGAGTTAACAATTGTACTTCTTCTTTTGAGCTTGAGCTTGTTCTCTAATTTCTTTACTCTTTTAGTAAAGTGATAAGGACTTGTTTATAAGACAGCTAGTGCACTGATTCAACCTCTAATGAAGTAACCTTATCTGACCAGTTTTTACATATTTCTATCAATTCAAAAGTTGCATACTACCCTCCTCACTTCGAGATGTGTTACCTTCTCTGAGTGGTGGTTCATTAGGTAAGTTAGATAGCCTTTCAGGCCTAGCCTGAACAGGACTACCCCCATGGTAAAGTGGCACCTGGGACCACCTTCTTAGCTAGTTCTTAGAGAACTTAGCCTAGATTAGTGTTCCTTGGATGGGTTTAAGATATGTTACCAATTGCCCTTGCTCTGCATCAAATCTAAAGCATAGTTGTAGCCCTCCCTAATACATCAAACATCTCTTGTATAAATGGCCTTCAATCTGCAACATGTGTGTAAGACAATGGTACTGATGTATCCTCATGCCTATTCTTCTGATCTAGTCTGGTTGTCCTATATGCGATGGATAAATTTTGTATTGTGGAGATGTTCAATACAGAGTGGGGTGTGTTGTGGTTCCCAACTGGGCTTGTTGGACCTTCACCCTGAGATAATTATTCATGAACAAGCATTGTTGGAGAACAATAGTATGTTTCCACCCCAGAAAAACCCATAGATCCCTTCTATATATTGCTAACAACTTTTGTGTTAGACATATCAATATAAAGTCTCTATAGAGAGGAGTAGATGTCAGTGTCTTGTTCAAAACAATTGTAAAAATCTTAGATACAAAAAAAATTTATACTTATTCTCCAAGTTTTTCATTATACCATCAAAAATTAGTTTAGAAAAATTAAACATTCTGTTTGTGGCCAGACAAATTATAGCAGTTGCTATGTTACTACTAAACTGTTCCCAAGAAGTTTTCTTTGGGCTTAAACAATGAAGGATTGTATGGATCAAAAAATTTCATTGTGAGGAAAAGTGACCTTTTTGAAAAGTTAGTTTGTCAGAATCTGTCACAATACCCATCAAAGCAATTGTTTAAAAAATTTTACAGTTGATTTGGTAAAGTACTAATACCATCACCTCTCCAATTTTGAGATGTCTCATGACAGATGCTTCAGTAATAGACTTTTCTTGACCATCAACTATTGCAATTAACTCTATTTCTCTATTGTCAAGTGTTCTGACACTAGCAGTGCACCAGAACTGATTGATAAGAGAAACATAAATAGTTAGAGTTTTTTTATTAGTTAGAGCATACCTGAATGGGCTAGCATTTTAGAAAGTCCACTAGTTTGATTGAAAGCCTCACTTGACTGTAAGATTAATTTCATACAAAAATAACTAAACACTTCATGAGGGCTTCTATAAGAAAGCGACATATTTGTTCTTATCACAGAAATTGCACGTATTGGTCATAAGAGATTGATAAGAAAGATTAAAACTAGATGATGATCCGTTTTGGGTCGATTAGATAGTATGACATTTAACAAGCAAGAGCATTGAGATAATATAGATGACACTTAAGGGTTTTGATATGATTGACTTAAAAAATAGTTATTTTAACTTGACGAAATCTTATAAGTTAGAGAAGTATCATGAATTATCCAATTAAAGTAACCTATAAGCGAAATACGTGGCAAAAATATCTCAACGGTTATATCTAATTAATGATAACTAATTTCTCCGCCAAACAGTACAAACGGTAACCTAGCGTAACGAAGTTAACACTACAAATTAAACTTTTTTTCCTAGTCAGTACTAAGTTTATTCAGACAGTAATAAACTTGATCACCAATTAACCAAACAAAAACCAGCCTCCTATTCATCACAAGCAAACTAATAATAATTAGATAGACATGTAAGAATTCATAAAGATCCATATATATATATAACCCATAAATAAAAGTTAAAATTATGAACCCCTTATCGTCCCAAAGTTTTACCACAAGTCTCCCACTAGATGACACAAAACATTTCTTATATACAATCCAGCTGTGAGATTATTCTGTTTCATTTCTCCAATTCAGTTATACTGCATTTGCTTACCTTGCAAATGTTAGTCCAAAACAAAGAAAAACACATTCCAAGCTATGTATGCTTGACAGTATTAAATTATGACTAACAGTCTTAATTATACACTTCTAGCAAGTATTAACTGACACACTAACATTACTAAATCCGTTACAAAACTGTTATACAAAGACCTAAAGAGATTTGGACATTAAGGAATTAAGCATAAAACCTTTTAAAAGAAGATCTGCAGACATTATGTTTCATTATTAAATTTAACCAGATTGAAAAAACCTTTTTTTACATTGCAATCCTCATATAAAACTGATGTCTAATCAACTATATGATTTTTGTTAGAATGTTAGAACACATAATATTCAATAATGCAGATAGTACTAGGTTATTACAAAAGAACTCATAGAATTATTAAATTATAACCCATAATCCACAATTGGTTTTGAATCCATATTACTTTCCTCAGTCACTAGCACATCCATATATTTCACTTAAGTTGTAGAGGTGGCAACCATATTTTGCTCTTGCAACTGCCAATATATTCAAACTGTTTCCCAAAAACTGACAACCTCCAGTTGTTGACTTCCTATCTTGAGTGGCTTCAGCATAGTCACTATCAGTAAACGCAACCGTAGTACAAATAAGATTCTCTAAAATACCAAAGGCCCTAAAGAGGTTTTGCCTTTCAATATCTAAAAATTTTCTTTACACCTAAGAGATTGCTGTCTTTGGAGTAACATAGAATCAGCACACAACAGGTCAACAAACACTGCACAAACTCAAATATGTATATCTGGTCAAGATGTTGTAAGAATACAATAAAGGACCCAAACATAGATCTATCATATGAAACATCAACATCAAATAATCATCTTCATCTTTGCTAAAGGCTTTTCCAAATCAACTTGAGTAGAAGCAGTCTTCACATCAGTGTAGTTGAATTTCTTCAAAATCTCATCTACATATTTATCCTAGCTGATAAATATTCCATCTTCCTTCTGTTGTACTTGTAATCCTAGAAAGAAAGTAAGTTTTTCCATAGAACTCATCTGAAACTTATCTTTCATTAGCTTCTCAAATCCAGTACACAGTTCCTTGTTTGTAGAGCCAAAGATAATGTCATCAACATAGACCTGTATAAGCAAAATATCTCCTTTTTGCTTCTTGATAAACAATGTTTGATCTATTTTCCTTCTTTTAAACCCATTACCCAACAGATAGTTTAGCCAAGTTTCTATCATGGCTCTTATGTGCTATGATGCAACCCATAAAGTGCCTTGACCACCTTATAAACTTTGTCTGGATTGTCAGGATCTTTAAATCCTGGTGGTTGAGTAACATAAACCTCTTCCTTAATAGTTCCATATAAGATGCACTCTTCACATCCATTTGATATATCAGAAAACCCATAAAAGAATCATAGACTATAAACAATCTTATGGCCTCAATTCTTGTCACAGGAGCAAAAACTTCTTCATAGTCTATACCTTCTTCTTGTCTATGACCCTGTGCAACCAACCTTGCTTTATTACTAATCACAATCCCTCTTTAATCTTTCTTGTTTTTGAAGACCCATTTTGTTCCAATGGCCCTCTTCCCATTAGGCAAATCCACAAGTTTCCAAACCTGTTGGAGCTTGAATTGCAGAAGTTCTTCCTGCATTGCTTCCACCCAAGATGAATCAGATAGAGCTTTAGCAATGCTTGTGGGTTCAATCTTTGATAAGAAACAAGCATATAAACAAGTATTCAGGGTATCATGTGTTTTCTCTTCATATATAGCACTAAGAAACCCTTGTTCAGAAGTAGATTTTGTCTTTCTTCTTGTCTGAATAGAGGACTTCACATCACCAATCACATTTTTAATTGGTTGATCTTTATGGATTCTTGTATTGGGAGTGGTTAGAACTGTATAGGAATTAGTGATATTCCCAAATCAACTTCTGGTTCATCTTTATCACTGAAGAACTCAACATGAGTAGCCTCAAGTGTATGACTAACTCCTAATTTGAACATGTCTTTAGGGCTATCTAGATCATATGAACTAGCAGTATTCACTGATAGATCAACAATATTAAGTTTAAAACGACCAGTATTATCTTCAGGACTGGCAGTATTAACATGTTGTCCAGCAGCATTAACTTCCTTAGGACTGCTATCATCTTCAGACTTATCTTTTTCATCACTCTCATTATGTGGACCATCTTCAACCTGCTTTTGATCATCAGTAGCAGATTTTGGTTCACCATTACCAACATCCTTGGAAGATGAATCAAAGTATGAAGCATCTTTCCAAATTGGCATCATAATGCAATCTTGACTGATTTATTCTTTCTGAGTAGATGCACCTGCATTAAGTTCTCCTTGTGTACCTGCATATTCATTAGAGATTGTACCTACACCTACTGGTACATAATTCATAGATTGGGTTAGAGAATCAATATCAAACAACCACTTTGGACCATTCCCTTCTATCATAGGCTTATTCTCTAAAAACCCAATATACAAGTTTTCTTCTACCCTCCTAGTTCTTGTGTTGTATACCCTAAAAGCTTTACTACTCAAGGAATATCCAACAAAGAAACCTTCATGACTTTTGCCATCAAACTTGCCTAAATTGTCTACAGTATTAAGAATGGTTACATGACATCTAAATGGTCTCATAAAGCTTAGAGCTGGTTTAAAACCTCTAAAAAGTTCTTAAGGTGTCTTGTTATGAGGCTTGACTACTAAGACTCTATTATGTACATAGCAAGCAGTACTAACTGCTTTATCCCAAAATATGGTAGGTAACTTAAAGTCAGCTAACATGGTTCTAGCAGCCTTAATTAGTGTCCTATTCCTCCTCTCAGCCACACCATTTTGCTGAGGAGTCCTGGCTATACTGTATTCCCTCTTAATACCTTTTTCTCTACAAAAATCATCCATAACTTTATTCTTAAATTTTGTTCCATTATCACTCTTGATTATTTTCACTTTCTTATCCACTAGGTTTTCTATTTCTTTGATAAAGTTCTTAAGAATCTCACTGGTTTCATCCTTAGTTATTAAAAAGAAAACCCAAGTAAACCAGCTATAATCATCAGTGACTACTAAGCAATACTTCTTATGCATTAAACTACTCATAAATATTGGACCAAACAAATTTATATGAAGCATAAACAAAGGCTTAATAATTGGATTCAGAACCTTGGACTTACAAGAAGCTTTGTGTTGCTTCCCTTTAAGACAAGCAACACATGTTTGGTCATTTCAAAACGTTTTGTAGGCAAACCTCTTACAAGATTATCCTTAACAAGCTTATTTTTGTTCTTAAAATTAATATGACCAAGCCTCCTATGCCAGAGCATTGATTCATCTAATGTAGCCTTTGCAACAAGACAAGTTAAACTCTCTTTAAGAACAATGGTCTCCATATCAAAACTGTACATGTTGTTCTTTCTAGGAATTTTAAGAAGTATCTGACTTTTACCAGGCAACTTAAAATTAGTAGATAAGATAAGACAATCAGTGTCAGTAAAAAGGACATAGTTTTTTTTGTCACACATTTGTGAGATACTAAAAAGGTTGAAATTTAACTCATTGACAAAGTATACATCTTCAAAATCAAGGCTATTAGTTTTAAGTGTTCCTTTACCAGAAATTCTACCACCATGTGCTCCTCCTCCAAATGTAACATAACCTCCATCAAATTCCTTGAAATCTGAGAGATAAGCTATGTTCCCAGTCATGTGCCTTGAGCATCCACTGTCAACAAATCATGTATCATCTTGTTGTGGCTTGCCCTGCACATAAAAATAAGGAAATTAGATTCCTTTGGGGACCCAAGCCATTACTGACTTGGATATGCCTCGTTGTTAGGAAAATATTGTAAACAGACTTAATACTGTTAGTATTAAAGTTAAGTCTGTTAGTTATAGTTCAGTCACTGATGAAAATAGTTAGTACTGTTAGTAATAGAAGTTAAGTCTGGTAGAGCAAGTTAAGTCTGCTAGCATTAACTTAAGTCTGACAGTATTAAAGTTAATACTGTTTGACCAGACAGTTAAGTCTGTTGTAATTATAGTAATAGTTATCACTTAGCGTTAATCTAGGAAGAGATAAGCATTATCTCTTAACGCGTTTAGGGTTCCTTAAGTTTATAAAAGGAACATAGAATAGTATTGTAATATATGAGTTGATTGAGAATTTACAATCAAATAGTAATAGTAATAGCAAGTTTGATATTTGTTCTTGTGTTCATCTTGGTATAGATATTGATATTCCGCGTCAATATTTGTATTCACAGGTATTGTCTTTCTCCTCATAGTATCTTTGGATTATTCAAAGGACTTTAAGTTCGTGTAAGGCTCATTTGAGATCCAGTTTATAGACCTACAAAGTGGTATCAGGGCCACCAAAGGGGACTCTTACACAAGATTGAACATAGATCAACACCTTTATTCCACCAAATCAAATAGTCATAGTCTGCCAAACGATAATTTATTCTTCTTATTTGGGATGATCAGGAACTTTCTCTTCATCGATGATGCATCTTGGATGGATTGTACCAGCATCAACAAAGGAGATTGCTCTGCTAAACCACCACACAATTATCCACCAACAAAATTACACTTTCAAACATTAAATTGCCCGTTCTTCAATAGGATGATTTATGATAGTTGGGCAATGGAGATGGGAACATTCTCTTGAGTATATAGATAATGAGGTATGGAAAGTGATTCTGAACTGGGAACTCAAAGAAGCGAAGTCACCCAAAGGTAAGGTTGGTGTATACAGGGTTCATTCCTCCAACCACACAGAAGAACAATTTGCCTGATGAGAAAGAAGAAAAGTAAGGACACTGCTGTTAATGGCTGTTCCAAAAGATCATCTCAGGCGTTTTCATGGCATGGATGATGCCAAAGAGATATGGGCAGCCATCAAGACAAGATTTGGTGGTAATGCAAACTCGAAGAAAATGCAAAAAGCTGTTTTGAAACAACAGTTTGAGGCATTACTTTCATTAAGGAAAAGCTTAGAGTAAGGGTATGATAGCTTCCAAATACTCCTATCACAGTTGGCTTGCCCTTGGTGATGGAGTGGTCAGATGAAGATGCAAAGCACAAGTTTTGAGGTCCCTTTCCTCCTGCGTGGACAGTCTAGTCCCATGACAATGAGAACAAAGAGAATATTGACAACACTGTCAATAGATGATATATTACATAATCTGAAGTGGTCTTCCCCCCCCCCCCCCCCCCTCCCCCCCCCCTTAGAATAAGACATCCAAAAGGACATCATCTTCTTCCTGGCATTCTGAAATGTGGCTTTTTTCTATCTCAAGCCAAAGCCTCTTCAAGCAAGCCAAAGCCAAGCCAGCTCAGGACAGTTATAGTTCTTATACCACTTCTCTTCCAAAGCAAAAACCAACTGCTACTCCTGGTCTTGCTGATGAAGTTATCCATTCTTTTCTAGCCACAAATGTTGAATGATGTGGATTTAATACATGAAGTCCTAGATTCAAATTTGATGATCTGGATTGGCAGGATGGATATAAATTGGCAATTGCTTATGACTGCATAAAGATTAAGAAAGTTCTACAAAGGACAGGCAGAAGGCCAACGATGTGGGATGGAAAAATGCATGTGGCATTTGATAAGAGAAAAGTTGAATGTTTCAATTGCCACAATACTGGGCATTTTGCTAGGGAGTGCAAGTTTAAAGGTTCAAAGGAAGGTAGCAGGCAGGAAGCAGGTAGAGGTCAGGATTTCAAGCCAGTGAGAACTGAAAAGGAAGCTTTGATGACTATTGATGAAGGTCAGATCAATTGGGTAGAGCAGACTACAGATGAGGAACTCAATCATGCTCTAATGGCTTTCACTGTGAATAATGAGGTATCCATGTGTTCTAAATTGTGTTTAGATTCATATAATGCTCTTCAAGCTAAGTATGATGAATTGCAATCTGAATTTGGTAACCAAGAAGCTGCCTTAGTGCATAGATAGCTGGTTAGAAGTTAGAATCTCAGTAGAGCCTCCCACAAACATCAATTCTTCCTTAAATGAAAAATTAACTTTTTCAGCTAATCATATTTTTGGAAAAAGATGAAAAGTGAAAAAAGTATAGAAGAATAGGAATGTAAGATGGTCAATGACAAGTGCTTTCAACAAATTTTTAATTCTTGGTCTGCATCTTCTAAAAATCTTTGGAAGCTAATTGATTGTGGGATGAGCTCAACTGTTAAGATAGGTTTAGGATATGGCATAAAATCAAATGCTGAGGTCCTAGGATATGAGGAAGAGATAAGTAGAGGTATTTTTGCTTCTAGGGAAACCAATGCAGGATATAATGATATCCCACTATACAGCAGATTCAAACAGGTAGAATATAAAGGTGTCCCTCATCCCCTTAGTGGTGATTATACCCCTAGGGAACAAGAGGACATAGATGATTCTCTATATGAGTATGGTAAATATGGGCCTCAACCTTAATCTCCTAGTCCTATTGAGTCTGATGCAAGTTCCACTGTTTACTCAACTTGTCAATCCAATGACAGTGATGGGGAACAAGGAACTGTATCTGACCATTCAGTCAATGATGACCCTATCACCTTACCTCTAATGGCAGGTTACCACTTTTCCACCCAAAAAGGACTCAACCACAGTGCCTAAACCTCAAACAAACAGTCTCGCTCCTAGTTGTTGAAAAGCATGTAAAAACTCATAGGTCAACCAATTAGGACACAGTGACTCCTCACCTATTCTTTATACAATAGACGGATTTGGAATCAAAGAATGGAAAGGGAATTAGGTGCAGGATATTCGTTGACAAGAAAACCTTGTATTTGTGTGTGGATGTCTTTAGTCCTTGATTAAGGATTGTGATTATTAAGAGGAAAAAGATGGCAAGGGATAGCTGCTTTTAGAAGCACAAGGGTGGTGCATGCTATGTTAGGCAAGCTACACCAGCAATGGACTAACTCTAACAGGGTGAATAAAGCTAAATCAATTTCACTCCCAGTCCTGTATACTAAATACATTAGACCAACCTTAGTACTGCTTGATAACATCTATTAAAACTGGTAGGGTAAATGTTATATACTGGTCATGGAAATGTTTGTTCTTTAGTTCTGCTGGCACTCATTTAAGTCTGGGCCTTCTAGATTTAATAACTGGCAAGGGGCAACATGTTTATTTCCTGGTATGTGCATGTTAATTCTGGCACTCAATCTTAAGTCTGGTGCCTTCTAGATTTAATACTGCAACAACATGTTAGTTTGTTAGAGTAAATAGTACATGTTATCCAACACCACAGCCATAACCTTCTAAGGTGAATCTAAACAGTCCAAAGAAATGTTTTTCAACACAAAGATCACCTGTAAATAGACCCTTTTCAAGGCATACAGCATACAAGTCAAATATATATGCTGTTAAGGGCAAAATGGGCACTGCTGTTAAGACCTCAGCAGGTTGTGTTTGGAGACAAGCAATACCACTCTCCAATACCAATAGTGGACCAACCCCTGATTCAAATGTTAATGTTTCTAGAGGTCCACAAGGCAGACCAAGCTGTGAAGGCCTGGGTCCCAAAAGAGAAACTAATCTCTTTTCTGATTGTGCAGATCATCCCACTGAAGGATATGGAGCTATAGAGGTATTTTTGATTGTGGATGTTCTGGGCACATGACTGGTAACAGGGCCCACATTTGAAGATTATAAAGAAAGGGTCCAAAGTGGGATCTGTTACTTTTGGAGGAAGTAAAAGGTGTATCAGTGGAAAAGGTACTTAGATTAGGAAATTTGGTTTTGATGATGTGGCTTTTGGGAAAGAATTTGACATTTTAACTTATTCTCCATATCTCAGATATGTGATAAAAAGCTAAATGTACTTTTACTGAAAAAGAGTGTTTTGTGGTGTCCTCTGACTTCAAGATGCCTGATGAAAATCAGGTCCTTTAAAGGTTCCTAGGCAACACAACATGTATATTTTGATATGAAAAAATGTTGCTCTTCAAAAGGATACATTGTTTATTAGCAAAAAGCATCATCTAATGAAGCTAAATCTGAGGCACAGGAGTTTAGGTCACCTTAACTTCAAAACTTAAAATAAATTGTAAAGATAATTTAGTTAGAGGGTTTACCTTCCAAGAGTTTCAAAAATGACCACTCTTTGTGTTGATTGTCAGACGGGTAAAGCAACCACAAGGATCTGTCAAGGCCAAAGAATTGGACAGGTTTGTGACCCACCCATTACACACCTTGCATATGGACTTATTTGGACCTACCTCTGTGAGGAGTATCAATCATGCAAGTTACTGTCTAGTGATTACTGATGACTGTTCAAGGTTTTGTTGGGTATTCTTTCTAGCCAAAAAGGATGAGACCAGCAACATTTCTTAAGACTTTTATTAAAAACAGATAGAAAACCAACTTAAATCCAAAATAAGTAAATAAATCATAGATCAGATAATGGGCAGAATTTAAAAAACAGGGTTATGCAATGATTTCTGTAGGGACAAGGGCTATAAACAGGAGTTTAGTATTGCAAGAATCCTCAGCAAAATCGGGGTTGCTGAGAGAAGTATTAGCACCCTTATAGAGGATGCAGGGACTATGCTAGCTGACTCACACTTACCTTACACTTTTTGGGCAGAAGCATTTAATACTGCTTGCTATACCTTCAACAGGCGGTCATGGGTGACCAAGCCTCATGACAAAATTCCTTATGAGATTTTGTTGGCAACAAAACCAATCCTTTAGCTACTATAAGACCATTTGGGTGCATGTTACCATTTCTATTTCTTAGCCAACTAGAAGTTTGATGAGAAATATGATGAGTTTTTCTTGTTGGTTACTCTGTGAACAACTTAAAGCCTTTAGGGTTTATTATTTAGTAACCAAAAGGAGTTGAAGTAATCTTATGTCAACTTTTCATTGGAAAACCAATGTAACAGGAATAGGGCATAGGTGGATGTTTGACTTAGATTATCTTACAGACTCTATGAACTATATACCTGTTTCTGTGCAAAATCAAGCTAACCCTGCAGGTTCAAAGGAGGTCATTGATATTGATGTGCAGACTGAGGAAGCTGCAAGGAATGATGGTGATTACTTCTACATCTCTAACTGAAGCAACTAGAAAAGCAGTGTTTCTGAAAGAGATTGCTACAAAAGAAGACTCCTCCAAAGCTGCCATCTTCTTACCCATATCCAATTGCTGTTGACATTATGGTCTTTAGAAAATGAGCTGGATGCTCTTGCTTTAAGCCATTAGGAACAGCAATCTGCAAACAGAACCTACCCCAGTTACTAATCCAGTTAATAATGTAGTATTAACCTTATATGCTTTTGAGGAGGTTAATACTGGCAAATACTGAAGTTATCTCTCTGAGTGTATGATCATGAAGAAGAAGTCTTCTGATGCAGATGATGATGAAATGCCTGAAATAAGGATTTATGATAAATCAAGTGAAGGTATCTTTGAAAAGGCTTCTTATGATGATGAAGGGATTATTTCTGACTTCAACAATCTACCAGATGAGGTAGATGTTCCTACAAATCCCACTCTAAGGATTCACAATGCTCATCCTCAAAGTCAACTCCTTGGGGAAGATCCCAATACACCTGTTAGACTAGAAGCTCTCTCAAGGAAATCACTGAGGCTCATGCTATAGTTGAGCTATACAAGCACACCAAAGAAAGCAATCATAAAAGATCAACCAACATGTCTTTTTTGCTGCTTTTTATCTCAATTTGAACAAGGAGAGTCTCAGATGCACTTGTTGATGGAAGCTAGGTTGAAGCTATGCAGAAGTACTGTTGCAGTTCAAGCTTCAAAAGTATGGGTTTGGTTGATTTACCAATGATGCTAAGAGATAGGGTTCTTTTTTTCCTTTTTTTTTTAAAATAAATGGGTATACAAGAACAAGTAAGGATGAGAGGGGAGTAGTTGTCAGAAAACCAAAGCAGGCTGGATAGCTCAAGGTCATTAAACAAAGAAGGAAGGGATTGACTATGATGAGGTTTTTGGTCCTGTGGCAGAATTGAAGCTATCGGGTTATTTTTAGCCTTTGCCTCATTTATGGGATTCATAGTCTATCAAATGGATGTTAAAAGTGCTTTTCTGTATGGCACTATTGATGAAGAGGTCTATGTCTCACAACCTCCTGGTTTTGTTGATCATGATCATCCTCAAAGGTTTTAAGGTGGTAAAAGCTTTGTATAGATTGCACCAAGCCCCTAGAGCTTGGTATGCTACTTTGTCAACATTCCTAGAGAAGCATGGATACAAGAGGCGGCACCATTGACAAGATTATTCATAGAAGAAACAAAAAGGTTATCATGTTGGTATCAAGTGTATGTTGTGATATCAATTTTGGTCTCACAACAAGTCTTGGTGTGATGAGTTTGAGCTTGATGCAAGTAGATTTTCAAATGAGTTCCATGGGTGAACTTAATTCTTTTAGGTCTAAAGTCAAGAGAACAAGGAAGGATCTTTATATCTCAAGGGGGGGGGGGAATCAAGTATGTAGCTGAGATACTCAAGTAATTTGATCTTGTGAATGTCAAGCTGCCATCACTCCATGGTGGACCAAGTGCCTTTGACAAAGGATGAGGATAAGCTTTTGATGTGATGTACACTGTACAGATCTATGATAGGTTACCTTCATGTACTTAACTGCTTCTAGACCTGTATTATGTATGCAGTTGTGTTTGTTACGTTTTCAGGGTAACTCCACTTGACTTCTCATATCAATGCTGTCTAGAGGATCTTCATAGTACCTCAAGGGCAACCAAACTTGGGATTATGGATCCTAGGAATCACCCCTTGATTTGGAAGCATTCTCTGATAGTGTCTATGGTGGTTCCTACCTTGTCAGGAAATTCCACAACAGGGGTTGTCAATTCTTGGTCAAAGACTTATCTCCTGCAATGCAGAAACAGACTATTGTTAGCCATTCAACAAACTAATGCTTGGATATGTAGCTGCTGTAAAATTGCTGTGGACAAAGTGTTGTGGGTTCAAAAATCAATTGTTGGACTATGGTTTCAACTTCATGAATACCAAACATCCACACTGTTAATGAAAGCACAATCTGCATTGTGAAGAAATCAGTCTATCCTTCTAAGACCAAAACCATTGAGATTCGTCACCACTTCATAGGATTGTTATTGAGGAAGAAGCTCATAAGTGTGGAGAATAATCACACAGACTTAAATGTTGCTGACTTGTTGACCAAACCATTTGATGGACCTCGGTTTAATTACTTGGTGGTTAGCATTGGTATGATCAACCCATAGCAACATTTAAGGGGAGGCTTAGATGTATAGTTTGTTCATTAAAATAGCGATGTAATTTTGAAATTATGTTAGTTTTATTACTTCTAATTATGGTAGCTATATTCTATTAATACTGGTACGTTAGTAGGTTTATTCGGGTAGTTAATGTCTTTTAATCCTGGTAATTATATTTCGTTAATACTGGTAGTTAAGTAGAGTTAATTCAGGTAGTTCATACACACTTAATTCTGGTTGCAATAGAGTTAATTCAGGTTGACTCTTAATTAATTCTGTTTGACCAAAATTAAGTCTGGTAGTGTAAATTGTTAATACTGGTGGTTTATGTTAATGCTGGTTGCGGGAAATTTGACTTTTTCTGCTTAATTACTGTTTAAATGTAACCGTTAGAGATTTTTACGGCGCAATAGTAGTCCCACAGAGTAGCTATATATAGATAAAGTTTGATTTCTCTTTCATACTTTTCTTTTATTGCTATCTCCTTTTCTTTTGCAAAGTCAAAAATTTCCTTTCTAACGACAACAGTCAAGCGTTCTGCTACCAGCATCTACATTTTCATTCACAATTCAACCTAAGTCCTTAATACGGGTGTCACATGGCTCAATTAAATTATTGTGACAAACACAATCAAGTGGTTTTTGGCAAGCCTAAGAGAGTGCCAGGGTTTTGCTGGAGATAGTGGACTTTCTTCGAGTTCAACTCAGTATGCTTTAACAGCTAATCCAACTATTCTATGACTCTCTGTGAAACAATTTTGAGCAGATTGCTATTTGCAAGGTACTATAAGGATGGGTTTTTCGAAATTAGTGCACAATTGATAACATCTAGGTACACAATTACTGAGCGTCAATTAGAATCAATTCATTAGATTGATTGGCCACAGGAATTACAATGTTACACCTAATGATGGACTTTTTCAGGGATGGGCCAAATGGTATCCTACTGATGGAACTTTTACTTTTGAGAAAGTTTCTTTACACCACAATGGCGATATTGGTCCACACTCTTTTGCACTGTATAAGCTGTAAAAGTGGTGGATGGGATCCAATTTGGTAGCAATATTTGCTACTGCGTTGGATCTGTCTATCCACTGGTAAGAGTTTATAATTTTAACAAATCATTTTTGATGGTATGATGGCCATTTGAAGAACAAGAAAAAGTTTTTGATTGTATCCCTCGTTTTCTGCAAATTAATTTTGCCTAAATTCAAATAGATAACAAACACCCTTATCTAGCTGTAAGCCTGACAAAAAGTTATTGGCGGATTGATAAAGGGTTTTCAAGGGCACAAGACCTTTTATTGCCTTCCATGTTGCTTGTTCGCTACTAACCGCTATTGCAGGACAAGAACATGTTGCTCAAGCTCAATCCTAACATTACTCCACCTCCACCTATTACTTACCAACACCAACACTATCCACATCTACATTTCCACTCAAATTATTCCATCACCCAACACCACCACCTTTTCCTACACCTACATTACCCAACACCACCACCTATTCTACACCTACATCACCACCACCAACCACTCCTGAGACTGATCTCTCATCTGATGAGCACAATACTATGAGGAGCAATCTCCTGTCCACCATCACTTCTCACCATCACAAGCACAGGCTCCAAGTCACATGCCTACAGATGATTTGCTTCAAACAGTTCCCAAGTTGATTTCAAGTAATAGATTTAACCTGGAATCGGTTCTTAAACAAACCAAGCTAACCATGGGAAATGCAATAAGTAAGCTAGTCAAGAAGGGTGAAGAGTTGGAAGGGTTCTAAGAGGAGGATTTAGTTTTGACAGATTCAGAGGATGAAGAACCTGAGGTTCAAGGGAGGAAAAGTAATGCTGACCCTCAAGAAGCTTCATAATCAAGGACTGGTTACACCTTCTACCAACAAAGGCACATGCTTCAGGGGAGGAACAAGAGGAAGAAATAAGCCCAAACACTCTTGAAGCAGCCAAAACTCTCTCAAAGGTTGCCTCTTTAAAGTCAAGGTCAATTGACAAAGGAAGGAGGTACAAGAGAAGAAAAGAGTCTACAGGCAAGAAAGTAGTCTCAAGCTTGGACTTTCAAGAAGATAATACTGGTGCTGAAAAGGTTAATGCTGCTAGTATTGAAGTTAATACTGCTAGTGATGTTAATACTGGTAGTATTGAACTTAATACTGTTATTGAGCAAGACAGTAATGATGTGAAAATAATGGACAAAGAGAAGGGAAAGCTCCTATTGCTCAGTGAAGAAACTCCAAGGAAGACAAAGGAAAGATTTCAAGAAGAAGCTAGCCTTGCAGAAGCAATTAAGATTGGATTCCCTTACATAAGAGAAGAGGAGGATGAGCAAATAATTTGGTATGCTCTTTCTAGCACAAAGGATTACAGAAGAAGAAGAGTTGACTGAGCAACAGAAGAAAAGAAAAGCTCAAGTACAATTTGAGGCTCAACACTATACAAATGAAGATTGGGACTTGATTAGAGCAAAACTTGAAGCCAATGCAGTGTTATCAAAGAGCCATGCTTGGAAGTGAACTTCAAGGAGAGACTTGCTAAGAAAAATGGTGGACCTTGTGAAATTAAGAAAGAAGTTCTTTGCGGAAGGAAGAGCCAAAGCTAATAAAGGAACAAGCCCATGAACCAATCACTGCTAAATTCTTACATGATGAAACTACTTCAAAGAATCAAATGTCATGGAAGTTAAATCAGCTGAGGAAGGTGAGCTTCTGAAGAAGTCAAAGAGAGTTTGACAAGCTTATAAACAGATTGAGGCTTTGCTCCAATAAGTTTTGAAGCCACTAAAAGATGCTGAAAAGATTTGGTGAAGAGTTCAAACATAGACTCAGAAGAGACTGACAAGAAGACAAGATGATGAGAAAAGATTGATGAACCAACAAAGAAGGTTGGAAAGGAAAGAAAACAAATAGCCAGAAAAGGTATGCATACAATGGGTGGATGAGAATGTCGTCTGGATGATTACAGATAAGGTTGATGAGCAGAGAGGACTAAACACAGGGTACTGAAATCCTTTGAATCCTGATCCTGTAGCCATGAAAAACACCTAGTGTAGATACTTATAAGTTAATTAACAAGGAGAAAAAGGGTATACCAATTGTTAGAGGAAGATGGTAACAGTATAGTATACATTAATTTTGGAGCTATGTTAAAGTCTATATCTAGGGATGACCTTACTGAGTTGTACAGGATAGTAATGAATAGATATGGGTTGGATGGGCCTGAGGATAAGTTAGAGAAGGGATTCTGGAAATGTTTAAGAATTATGTTTGAAGAACCTCTAAGCACAGATTCTATATGGAGTGAGATAGAACAACAAAAGATTGTAAGTTGGAGATACTATGATACTAGTAGGGTACATTGTTTGAACTTAGAATCTATGGATGTTTATTTGTTGTCTGATAGAAAATATCCACTTCCTGCTGAGGTATGTAAAACAATGTTGAAAATGAAGCTTTTGGATGGAAAGATGAAATGAAGATTGCTATAGATTGTTGGAAAATGATGGAAAAACAGCAGGCATAGTAAGTAATGAATGTGTAGGGTTGAAGCAGGAAGAAGTAGAGAAGGATAACATTGGTGAAGGTGACTATGCATAACACAACAAATGGTTTTCGTTCACATGTCTAAACATTATAAGGATGGCTAGTCCAAGAGCAAACGGCTCTTGGTAAAGACTTCTCAAATCCGTTCTATGGTTGACAACTTGCAAATAAGTTGTATGGGTTTTCACTCTCCTATTAGGTTAAGTGAAGAGTTGGCTTAGCCCCACAAGTTTTTGGCTTTATGGTAAGGCTGGGGAAAACTTAAACTAGTCCATTAAGATTATGGCTTATGGTACAAGACTTGCAATCCATATTAGATGGTTGACAATTTACCAAAATTGTATGGTATTCATGCACCCATAGTATTTATATGAAGCATGGCTTACTAGAGCAAACGGCTAGCTGTAAAGAGTTATCAAATCCGTTAATATGCTGATGATTTAGCTACAAAATCAAGATGGTTATCAATGTACCATGGTCTTACAACCTAAACATTGACTAGTCCATAGCAAACGGCTCCATGTAAAGACACAACAAATTCCGTTTATGCGCCCCCCCTGCCGCCTTAGTTTGACACACAACCCCCATCACCCCATATTAAATTTTTCCCCCCCCCTTTCAAGATAGGAGTGCTATTGAAGACTAGTTGATTGTGAAGTTTGAAGACTTAAAGATTGATTATTTTGAAGACAGAAGTTCAAGACAATCCTCTAAAGCCAAAAGTGAAGCCAAAGTACAAAGGAAAACTTGAAGTTATGAATGAAGCTTAAGTTAGGGAGATTGTTAGGAAAACTTTGTAGACGACTTAATACTGTTAGTATTAAAGTTAAGTTCTGTTAGTTGATAGTAGTACTGATAGATATTGTTAGTTACTGATAGTAATAGAAGTTAAGTTGGTAGAGCAAGTTAAGTCTGTAGCATTTAAACTTAAGTCTGACAGTTTAAATTTAAAATACCTGTTTGAACCTGACAGTTAGTCTGTTTGTATTATCGTAATAGTTATCTTAGCGTTAATTCTAGCGAAGAGTTAGCTTATCTCTGTAAGCGTTAGGGTCCTTAAGTGAATAAAAGGAAACTAGAATAGGTATTGTAATATATGAGTTAATTGAGAATTTACAATCAAAATAGTAATAGTAAATAGCAAGTTTGATATTTGTTTTGTGTTAATCTTGGTTTATATATTGATATTCCACGTCAATATTTATATTCACAGGTATTGTCTCTCATAGTATCTTTGGATTCATTCAAAGGACTATAAGTCGTGTAAGGCTCATTGAGATCCTGTTTATAAGGACCTACACTCGTGCATCAATGTAATTATGTTTCTTCAAGGTGATTGATGCACTATTAGGTTTGGTAGGTCTCCAAACCCAACATGTTGAGGCCTTTACAGCATTTGCCTAATTAACCCTAACAGCATTAACAACTGCAGAATTTTGGCCTAGCAGTTTTAACTATTTTTGGCCTAGCAGTATTAACTGCTTGTGGCCTAGCAGTATTAACTGCTTGTGCCTTGACAGTATTAACTTTATATGTAAAACTTTTGTTAGATAATGTTGTTTTAGATTGAAAGGGTCTTCTTAAGTTGATTGTGCTGTTTTTGGAAAACATGACATTGGTTTAGCACTAAAAACTGTAGATTTGGGTTGAGCAGTATTAACTGTCCTGGCAGTATTAAAAGTTTTTAGGCCAGTTTTCATTAAAACTGCTCTTGGAACCATGTTCCTTTGAGCATTAGGGTGAGTACCTTTTGGTAGTATAGTTGTAGTTCACCCTGTTATAATTACTCCCATATACCATCCTTTCCCTTTGATGGTATTTGCACTGAGCCTGTACATGATTAAAACTCCCACAAATAAAGCAAGCTTTGTTATACATCACAAAATCACTTCCTAGTTGATTGGACTTCTGCCCATTCCAATTCCTTTGATTCCCCCTAGGAGTTTGTGATCCATACATGTCAGCATACCTAAACGACTTTTTCACTGTTTTTCATGGATTTTTAGGTTTAACAAACTCTACCATTTATCAACAAGAAACAAAAGTTTTCTTTATCAACAATTAAGCTGAAGACTCAATCAAGTACTTGTGTACTTTTGATACTTGTTCTTTTACCAAAGAATTTATCTTAATTTTCTTGACTCTCCATGATTTCTTATCAAAAAACAAACATTTGACTCTTTCTTACAATCCTCAGAACCATGCCCTTTGAATTCAGGCTATTTCGAATGCATCTAAGACCGAATAAGACAGAATCAAGCTTTTTAGGGTTCGATATAGATTTAAAGGATGAGGTGGAGGAACAACACCTATACCCCAAACCCTTTTTACTTTTGTCAGTTATCTGACTCTCTAAAACTTGTCTAGGTCTTTTGAGGCTTTATCAAATTTCTCAATTTTAAATCAATACCCTCTTTTTCTTGCTTAACTTTTTTCAGACTCACTTTTGAAGTAAATTTAATTTCATAGTCTTGCAAGCTACTTCTCTTTTAAAAACTGCAACATCTTCACTAAAAAGAACCTCATTCTTTCTATATGTGATAAGTTGTTCTTCTACTGTTATAAGTAGCTGCTGTAAATTCAGTTTGATTAAGCTTAACAATCAAATCATCACACTGTTTCTTAAGAGTTTCATAGTTTTTCAGCAGTTTTAGGCAAGGTTTTATCCAGTGTATACCTAGAGTATGGTAAACGCATTAGAGCCATGTTTGTGATTGAACTTGTTCTTCTATCATGCTCACTCAATCAAAAACATATTACCATCTATAACCAACATTGCCTTTGAAGATGTGTCTTCATTGTTTCCTTGCTTCCTGGTGTTGTCTTGATTTCTGAACTGTCCTTCTTTGCTTCTGGTGCTCTACACTCCCTAGCAAAGTGTCCCATCTTATGACAGTTGAAACACTCTACCTTGGATTTATCATACCCAGCAGTATCATTAGCATTAATGAAAATTTTCTTGCCTGTCCTCTGATAGTACCTCTTTGCCCTCATACTTAGCAGAGAGAGCTGCCACTTCAAATCCATTACTTCCAGATCATCTTCATGAATTTGCTCTAAGTCTTGCTGTAGGAGTTTAGACATTGAGATTCTACCCATGAAAAGCATTACACAGCATTATCACTGTAAGCTAGCAGTAATAACTTGAGGAATAGCAGTGATAACATCAGGGGCTAGCAGTACTAACTCATATGCGGCGCTAGCATATTATCATGATTAGTACTGCTAGTGTTAGGCAGTCATAAAGGGCCAAGTTTTGTGCACACCATCTTGCCACCAACAGTTTTCTTTGCCTTTTGTTCAACAATTCTTGTTGTTGTACTATATCATGGACCCAAGCCATCACTGACTTGGATCTACCTCATGCATCAATGTAGTTGTGTCTTTTAAAAGCAAGTGATGCACCATTAGGTTTGGTAGCTCTCCAAACCTAACATGCTGAGGTCTTAACAGCATTTACCCCTTTTGCCCTAACAACATTAACTGATCCTGTATATGACCTAGCAGTATTATCTGCTCTGGGCCTTTCAGTATAATAGTGTCTCTTGGTAGTATGCACAAATCTTCTAGCTAATGCTATTTGCTTATAAAAGGGCTTGTGAGCAGTTGATTGTGCTTGTTTATAAAAATGTGACATTGATTTAGCACTATGAACTGCAGGTTTGGGGTGAGCAGTATTAACAGTCCTAACAGTTTTAAGTTGTATGAGGCCAGTTTTCAACAAAATTGCTCTTGGAGTCACATTCCTATGTACACTAGGGTGTATGGTTTTGGCATAATAGTCATAATCCACCCTATTATAATTATTTCTAGATACTATTCTTTTTCTTTGATGGTGATCACAGTTAATCTGCACATGATTAAAACTCCCACAAATAAAACAAGCTTTGTTATACATCATAAAATTACTTCCTAGTTGATTGGACTTCTGTCCATTCCAATTCCTTTTATTCCCCCTAGGATTTTGTTATCTATACATCTCTGATACCACTTGTTGAACCTAATCCTTTATCGATTCCTTAGGTTGTCTAAGGTTAAATTACCTTGGATAAATCCAAAATAACTTGTTGTAGAAACTTTGTATGTATACTAAAGTGTATGCAGAATCTACACCTTAATACCTAGAAGTATTATGAATAAAACAGTAATCGTGAATAAACAAAGATATAACCAAACGCTCCAATATTATTAGATCAATAATACGAGTACTCTTCACTAGTACTAGGGTTTACAACCTTGAAGCTTTTCTAAAATCGACTTGACAACTATGAAGACTTGTAAACTTATATCTCAACTAATGCCCTAGAGCCTCCTTTTATAGACTAAGGAGTCCTAGTCGGCTTACAATACATTCCTTAGATATCATAATCTTTTCTAAACATAAACGTAATCTCTTAAACAAATACATTATACATATCTTGTACAAAAATATCTCAATACTTATCTTCACAAGTATTCTTGTTCTCTAAACAATCTTTATCTCTTTAAACCATCTTTATCCTCTTGACAGTAGTAAGTCTTCTAGCAGTTGTAATCCAGCAGCATAAACTTTTTCACCAGCAGTACTAATAAACATAAGCAGTAGTAACATTAGTACTAGCAGTACTAATATATACTCACAGTAGTAACATGTACTAGCAGTCTTAACATTACTACTAGCAGCACTAACTACTTAGCTTATATTTTAGTCTTCAACTCTGAGCAGTCTTAACTTCAACTAACAGTAGTAACTTTATACTATCAGTACTAAATTATACTAACAGTAGTAACTAGCAGTGGTAACTTTATACTACCAGTACTAACTACTTAGCATAATTTCCATTATGTACCTGAGCAGTAGTAACTCTAAGAATCCTTGAAGTCTTTTAAGTCCCAACAAACTGCAACCCATAAACGAAATCGATCCAAAAAATTACCAAACGATGTGTCCATAACAATCAAACAACATGACATAACACAAAACACTGTCATTTCATTTATGAGTAAGATATGAGATTCTTATATATGAAGATTGCTAAAACAAGGACCAATTTAAGTGAAAAAAGTAGAGGAGGCTCAAATCTGTGAGAATTTAATATGAAAAAGAAGGAATAACGGCCATGGATGCGCTACTATAAATACTCCGCCAAGATACGGTTATTCTCGATCTTTGACCAATTTAAGTGAAACATCTCAATGAAAGATTTCTCATCACCGCCTATCAAATTTAGAAACTAAGGTACAAATATCTAATGGCCTAACCAATAACCCAGTTAACTAAATGACACAAGCACTTCACAAAACGAATGCATTAACAACCAAACAACATCGTTCTGCATTAAAATCTTCCAAAACCACAAAATGCCAATTTTAAGCACCAAAATTGCTTTGACCGCTATGTGTCAACAGGAATCCAGATATGAAAACGATCGAAAAATTACCAAACGACACAGACGAAACAATCAAACAACATGGCATAACACAGAACAGTGTCGTTTCATATGAGTAAGATATGAGATTCTTTTGCATGAAGATTTCTAAAGCAAAGACTAATTTCTGCGAAAAAAAAGTAGAGGATGCTCAAATATGTAAGAGTTTAAAAGGAAAAAGAAAGAATAACCGTCATGGCTGCATTACTATAAATACCCCGCCAAGATACGATTTTTCTCAATCTTTGACCAATTTTAGTAAAACATCTCAATGACACATTTATCATCATCGGATATCTAATTCAGAAACTAAGGTGAAAATATCTAATGCCCAACAAACAACCTAATTAACTAGTTGACACATGCACTTCACAAAAAGACCGCATTAACAACCAAACGACAGCATGCTGTATCAAAATCTTCTAAAACCAAAAATGCAAATTTTGAAATACCAAAACAGCGTCATTCGCTAAGCGTCATGGCTCCATATATAAATGCCCTGCCAAGATGCGTCTATTCTCAACCTTGCATGAAGATTTCCAAAACAATGACCAATTTCAGTGAAAAAATTAAAGGAGACTCAGATCTGTAAGAATTTAATTGGAAAAAAGAAGGAATAACCGCCATGGCTGCATTACTATAAATACCCCACCAAGATACGGTTATTGTCAATCTTTAACCAATTTCAACGAAACATCTCAACGACATATTTATCATCCTCCATCGAATTCAGAAAGTATGAACATTAAAGCAACTATTATGCATAAGGCGTGTTTGTTACGCTTTTTCAAACGGTCAGATACCGTTAAAAAAGGATGGCTCATATTTGTAAGTGTGCATCAGTAAAAAAATCATGGCTGTATCAATAAGAATGCTCGGCCATGATACATTTATTCAAAAAATTTCATCAATGCTAGTCAGACAACATATGTAATATAGATTTATCATCATTGCTAACCACAGTATTCTAAAGCTCCATTGAATAGAATACTAGTTACACATTTGAGGACAAATTCAGCTTAGATTAATTCTTGTCTCAATTACGATAATATAGGTTGCAGATTCGAGTAAATCTCACGATAAGCCATCCTTCTATTTTGCGCAAGGAAACACAAAAATCATCATTTTTGAATTGAGCATAGCCTATATACACATCCATATCAAAATCGACATTCTTTGTGCACAATAAATCAAGCAACATACGTGTCCTCTTAAATAGACTAGACATACGATCACATACTCACCAAGGCAAAAACTGGTAAAAACTCATCAAAAGAGCTCAATGGCTTCAAAATTAATAAGTCTGCCCCGCCATACTGCACCACACCATTTGACAAAAGTAAACAACAATATTCTACTACATAAAAAGAATGCATCCTAAATTGCATCTTTCACATGACTTTGTTCCATACGTTACGTTTTAATAGTGGTTCCAGGTTTTTATTTCATCAGCCTCCCGCCAAAAGCATAAATGTAAACTTAGCAATGCATTACTGTGAATGCAATGTATAATAAAGCTATTCTTAGACCTTGACAAATTTTAATCCGAAAATATATATTAGTGACCTTTGTGAAAAAAATGAAAAGTGCTTCCAAACACCACATGAAATACACCATTTTCAAAACTTTACAAACCTAAAGCATAATCAAAGTACATAAATAAACAACAGTAACAACAACAACAAAAACATACCCCTAATCTATGAACCACACTCAATAGTCTAATCAACGCAATCGACAGAAGGAACGAGTAACTGTCCAAAAATGACTCCTTGTGTTGGTATGAATAAGGCTTTGACATCAGGTTACAGTATAGAGTCACCAAGCAATAAAGGTATTTTTTCTCTCAGTAACACTTTTGAAGACTTAAATGTTGATAATCTTATTGTTGAGGAAGTAGCAACGGGCAACAAGGCTAATACTTCTGGTACCCAGGAGGAGGGCAAAGTTCTAGCCTTATAGTAGAAAATATTAATGTGTTTTAGAAAAACAAATACTGGAGGGTAAACTTGTGTTTGTGGATGATGAAGGGAAACAGCTGGAAATGGTTGATTACCTAGATAATTTGGGTAGCGACGATGAAGTCGAACCAGTTAATAATGAAACTGCTAGTTTTTTGGCATATAAACCGATGGGGCTTTGATATGGTCCGAAGAGCTTGCTGGAACAATAGAGGAAAAATGAAATGAATTATAACCACTACAATCTATATGTGATAATTTGGATACCAAGGTTCGTGGTCAGAAAAGAAATAGATTTTTTGATGTTATGATGCGTAATTTGTAATCTAGTCATAATTGCACCTTCTTATGGAATTAGTTTGCCTATGTGACGAGCCGATATGTGAGATTCACTCACATCCGTTGTACTGAATCGTTTTTTGGAGTAATTTATTTATTAGGGAAACCCGAATCACCGCTAAAGCTTTAGGAACTTAAACACATGTATAACTTGCATGATTAAACAACAAAAAACATATCCTTAATATGAGGATTGAGACATCACCAATGAAGAAGACACATGTATAACGCCTTTAATAGACCAATCTTGAAAAGAGAAATCTGGAATAAGCACTTCCACCTAAAGATCTGAAACCACAAAACAACCAAACAACCACCACTCCTAACTAATGTAATTCGGAGAGAGAGAGAGAGATGCATAAACATAGAGATGAAGAGTGTTGAGTACACATCTAATTGATGCATAGTTTGTAACAGAACTGAGTAGGCGATCCAATTGGTTTATGTCTATCTATGTATATGAGCCAACTAATAACCCAACAAACCAAACGACACCAAGACACTAAAAATATGACGTCATTGATACCAAAATGACGTCATCCATATTAGTGGATAGGTTAGTAGGCCTAAGCCTGGTTATGGGCTTTGGGCCCGTTAGGGTTTCTAGGGTTTCTAGTAGGTTCATGTAATTGCATTATAAATACCAGATCAATAATAAAATATCTCCTATTGGGTTTTTTTTGTCCAACATGGTATCAAAGCGGGTTTAATCCTCAAACATATGTGACTACATTAAGCTGCCTCCCCTAAACCACCCCATTAAACCCTAGCCGCCACCCCTTAACCCTTAAAAAAGTTTTGTCGTATTTGTTTATTTTTCTTTGTTTGTTTTGCATTCATTAGTGCAGTTTGAAGATTCTTCTTCCACATTTTGGCGGATTTCTTCATCAACAATTTATTATTGTTTTAATTTTTATTTTCTTTTAGTATGAAAAAAAGGATACTTTGGTTTATCCTGGTTCGGGATACTTTGGTTTATCCCGTATGAAAAGAGGATACTTTGGTTTATCCTGGTTCGTGACACTTTGGTTTATCCGGTATAAAGAAAGGATACTTTGGGTTATCCGTAAAAAGGGATACTTTGGGTTATCCCGTATTAAAAAAGAAATGATACTTTGGGTATCCAGGTTTTTCAGTTCGTGACTTTCAAGTTTGAAGATTTGTTGGCAGATTTCTTCAACAACAATATGCTTGGTTTAATGCTTTTGCCTTCATTGCATGTTTATGCTTGTTGTTGTCTGAAGATCAGTCTCCGCTTGCTATCGGGTGTCTCCATCAACAATTTGTTATTGCTTTAATATTTTATTTTATTTTTTGCTCCAGTCTGAACTTTCGCGATTCGTCGATCGGATTGCGGGGGTGTATTAGTGGATAGGTTAGTAGGCCCAAGCCCGGTTGTAGGCTTTAAGTCCATTAGGGTTTCTAGGGTTTCTATTAGGTTCATGTAATCGCATTATAAATACCGGATCAATAATAAAATATCTCTTACGGGGTTTTCATAATCCAATAGTCCACACACAAGTTAATTTATGTCACAATAAATAATTTTTAAAAGATAAAATGAGAAAAAAGTTCTATGTCTATATATATGCACTTTACAAAGTCTAAAAACATTACAAAGTTTAAAAACATTGATTAAACGAAAACAGAAACCTAGAACAAACAAAAACATAAACTATAAGAGATAAAAAATAAAAAAAGAGGAAACCATTACTAAATTTATTTAAAAGGCAGTCCTCGGGTGAAGAGACTTTTAATGCAGCGGTGGGTCGACCCACCGGAACCCACCGGAAGCTGGCCAACCCACCAGAAAGAAAAGTATGTCACCCGTATATATTAACCCGGCTTGAAATTTAATTGAGCTCAGCAATCTCTTTGATCCCTCTCCACTCACGCGCTTTCTCTTATATCTATCTTATCACACACCTCTCCCACTCATCTCCCACTTCACTCATCATCTCTATCAAGATACGTGTCTCTCTTCCAGTATAAACACGTCATCTCTAATATAATGACTAATCAAGCAGTCCTAAACCCCAGATAAAAAGTCACAATCATAAATTCATCTAGAACAAAAAATTAAATCCGCCGGTTCATCAACAACAAAAAAGGTTTGTTTTTTTTGCTAAAAATTTGGGTTTTGATTTATGTTATTTGAGGGTTTACTTTAATATTATTGCAGAATTAATTTTTTGATAATATGTGTATGGGGTTTTCGGTGAGGCATGCGTCGTCATCTTCACAGACGCCACTTCTACAACCCGATTCTTCAAAAGATTAGAAGCAATTTGAGATTACAATTCATGGTAAGATTTAGTTAGATGTTCAAAATTAGTTTATCTAAATCAAGTTGATTGGTTATGGTCATGATTATTTGTTGTAGGTGTTAACAAAATTAAGTTATTTGGTGACAGGTTGAATGATGCTGACAATGTGTTTAAAAAAAACGTTACTAGGACCTAAGAAACAAGGAAACATGATGAATTTGGATTTGAAGGTAATGTTTTTTTATGGAATTTTTTGGTTTTCGTTTTGACATTGAATTTTGTGACATGTTCATTTCTATAGTAAATATAAGGGGTTAGTATAATGTAAAGAATGATAATGTGCAAATTCGGTGAGTGGATGTACTACTTGTAGGGGGGTTCCATTGCTTTCATATTTGTAAGTTTAGCGTGTCTTAGTGAGTATGTGGGAAATCAATAAGCTACTTATTCCAGCTTAAATTTATATATGGATTAAGGCTAGAATGAATTTATTAGGTCATGGAAACTAAGGTTCATAACAAGTCCTTCAGCACCTCGAAATGAATCATAAGGATGAATTTGAATTTTATTGGAATGACATTTAGTAAAACCCTAATTAAGGACTTTTTTTATGATTATTTTATGTGATTGGATAGAGTTTGGTTTCAGTTGATTATTACTATGTGATTGATAGAGTTGGGTTGTTGATTTTCTATACATTTAAGTTTGTTCATCAAGTAAAAAAAGATATTTAGGAATGGTATGTCGTTTACCAAAATATATGAGGTAAAGTTTCTCATATGATTTTATCAACTTCCTACGACAGTATCTTGCTTAGTTTAATGTGGCTGTGATTCGGATTTTTTGTATTTTCTATCATTTTTTTGTTGTATGATTTAAATTTGGTTAATGTGGTCGTGATATAGTTTTTATATTTTGTGGTTGTTGCAGGATAAGCAAGATATGAGGACGTTCTTATGGTCTTTTGCAGACCGACGGTGCGAAAACGGAGTATGCTGGGAGCCAACAACAAGGGTTGCGAGGTAAGTGTTCTGTCTACAAACAGCTTTATTGATACAATATATAAAAGACAGTTTAGGTTACACTTACTGATCTTTGGCTATTTGTTGTTACAGGTGTTGATCACGGACCAGAAAAAGGTTTGGTGGACGCATGGGAACAACGGTCGAAGACGTTCCACCATTCTTCTTAAAGCTTTCAAAATGGATTACGAAGAGGGTTGCCATAAGGTATCAGCATTGGTTAGTACTCGCATCCTTTTTTTACTTAAGTTGATGATGTTGATACATATGTATACCATTATTCTTTTTATATAATTTGGTGAGGCTTGATTTCATTTAATATGTCTTAAGTTAAACACGTTAGCTTTTAATTTTAAGGTTAGCTCAAAAATAATGTTGACTTTAGATTTTATTTTTGGCCAACAGACCTAACCAGCGCATTATAGTCACAAGCCTTTAACCTTTATGGGTCATTTTCATACTATAGAAACCAAAATTTTAAAGGAAAAAGTTTTTGTTCAAGGAAAACAGAGGTTGAGGTTCGAAAATGAGACAAATGCTTTATACTTCTATGATAATAGTGTCAATAATAAATAACCATACTATCAAGTGCATGACCTTGAACTAAAAGGCAATACCTCTTCTTTTGGATAATATAATCAGTTAAGGTCACTACCGCACAAATACATGTTTTGAGTTTGCTTAAAAGTGACTCTATTGAATGAACGGCTACGAGGTGTGAAATCATCAGGTTGTAAATCTAAAAACGTTCTTGCTCTTTATAATTTGGTTTCATATATTATGTCGTAATATAGTAAGTAAAGTTGTATCACAACGAGCATAATAGAAGCTCGAATGTTAGGAATGTAATGCTTTGTCTACAGTTTTGACAAGTCTCATCTTATATTTTGATACCTTTCACCATTATGTGTACTTTATCGTTTTAGTGTTCAGAATACTAAACTTCCCATTCAAATGTTAAATGGAATTTATAACGAAACATGTCTATCTAAACGTTTAACATATTCAGGATTGTTAGCATGTTCAGAATTTATAACATTTGACTGTTAATTTTTTAGTTGCATATTCGATGTATACTAAATATATATTGAAATTAAAAATATCTTTTAATACATACGAGGGGTGTATGTCAGGAATGCCTGGCATGGGGTGTATGGGAGGCACGGGACGTTCGGGAGTAGAAAGCTTGGGCCGTTTGGTATGACAACACATAGGCCGCTAAAGAAGATAAGGCATGGAGTTGTCGGTAGGAGGAAGCATTAGCCGTTCAAGAGGAGAAAGTCATGTCATGGAAACCTAAAAGGTATGTTTAGTTTCTTATTACTTCTTTTACGCTTCTATTTATATGTAGGTACTTATAAGTTGTGTATAATAAGTCCAGCAGATAGCGTATGGATCTGCTTT
>BQNB010013997.1:3952-76019 GCA_026074375.1 Tanacetum coccineum | reverse complement strand
TATATCTTGATTGTTGTACTTTGACGTAGCACCCCATTGTTACCATTCCGCTGCTACCTGATTTTGGGGGTGTTACACCTTAAAACAGATTCGCCGTTTGTTTCCAGGGTACAACATCCAAAGTTGTTGTACAGCCGGACTTGACACACTTGCCTGAAAGATTACGGAAAGGATCGAGGTTTCTGATCGATGAAACTGCTGGAAATAGCCTGTTATGTATGGTATAGGAGTATCATTTTTTTTTGTCAAAAAATGAATTAGAAGAGGTCGATTTATAGCTAAACCCTATCTTGGTTACCAAGCCAAGATAGCTGCTAAAATTTAGCTGATTTAAATCATCAGTAAATATCTAAACCTTGATCAGAAAGTTTTAGATAAACTAGATAATTTAAACAAACACAGAATATTCTGGAAACCTTATCAGATAAGAAAACAAAATCAGTAGCAAAAAGATACGCGCATAGGCGACCTTTCGGAGCTGCATTCGTGTCCGCAGGTCAGGCGGGCTCGCATGAGTTCAGAAGCTTCGAACCCATTTTGGCCCAGAAATCCCATTTTCTGCACCCCCCTGCGCGCGCACGTAGGAGTGGGAGCATAACCAACCTAAAGTAATTTGATAGCAATTATCAAGAGTTCCTTATAAACCACTATCCACTTCATTTTTTGGGCGATGTGGGATACCTTCAAGTTCCCAAATTTTGTGTTCCATGTGCCTCACTTTGAGACACGATATCTCATTCATCTTAACTCCACTTTGGACATACTTTAGTTCGTTGTGAAGCTCTCTTTGAGGAGAACGCAAAGCCCCAATCTAATATCTAATATAAAGATATATAACATCTACATATATTAAATGGTGTCCAAAGTTTGCAAAAACTCATTTTGCAATAACCATTTTTCCAACAATATATACCTTGTTGCATGAGCTGTTAAGATCCCGATCATGATTTTATGATCTTACGATACTGTAAAGTAGGGGTGTTAACGAGTCGAGCTTTTAACGAGCTACTCGAGCTCGAGATCGTTTAGCTCGAGCCGAGCTTGTTAATTTTCAAGAAACAAAATACTATATCTTTATAAACAAAATTTTAAAGTACAATTGTGAACATAACTCTGCCATTCTATAGCAGAGGATCTATCTGTATGCTACCTGTCACTATATCAACTTGTATCATTTTTTTAACGACAATAATATAAAAAGGTTAGCAAGAAGCTAGAAAAATTACAAAGTTAAGGAACTAGGACATTTCATCCAAGAGATCCAATCAAACTTACTTTTACATCTACTAGAGCACCATGTATAAGACAATAAACCAATCTCGTCAAAGAGAAACTCCAAGCGCGGATGAGAGCTTCCAAACAACACCTGATTACGAAATTTCCAAATCTCCCACGACATTACGTAGAAGACACCTTCCAACACATCTTTAAGCCCTTTAGAAAGACGAAGGGCGTTAAACCAAGAAAGCCAATCTGCATAAGAATGAAAATCCTGAATTTCCAACTCCCACCAACGTGCGACTTTAAGCAAAATATTACGAGCCACATTGCACGAAAAGAGAAGGTGAGAAGTTGTCTCTCCAGCAGAACTACAAATGGGACAAAGAATAGACAGAATATCTATCTCGCGGAGAGACAAATTTAACCTCGTAGGTAACTTGTCCAAGCACACTCTCCAAGCAAAAATGTTGATGTTTATAGGGATAACGTTTACCCATCTTGTGGAGACACCTATCGTAGGCAGTAAAATATCATCAATATAAGAGCGAGCCGACCTAACCAAGTAATCACCCAAGGAATCAAGCGTCCAAACCCATTTGTCATTGAGACTAGACAGGATGACGGAAGCAACTTTATCAACAAGAAGAAGGAGTTGTTCTTCTTCTAAACCTCCACGAGGAGCTCTCCTAAAAGAATTAATCATAGGAGTATCTCTAATCTTAGCAGCAACACTAGCATGTATGTCACGATCCAATGCATACAACTGATGGTATATGTGTTTCAAAGGAGAATCAGTAAACCAAGAATCTTGCCAAAAAAATGTATGCTCTCCATTGCCCACTCTCTTCTTCACATACGAATAAAGATTAATACCTTTAAGAGACAAAGATTCGAATTCTCGATTGATATCGATCCAAGGAAGATGTCTAAATAAAATACATGGATTATCAAGAGCACCGCGATCACCATAGATAGCTTTTATAAAACGAGACCATAAGGATGAACCATGAGAGATAAACCTCCATATCCATTTGAACAAGAGGGCGCGGTTTAGAGCAAAAAAACTAGAAACTCAAATCCCTCCTTTTTTCTTAGATGCCAAATTTTTTTTCCACCCAATCATAGAGATTTTTCTCTCATTATTATCAACACCATTGAAGAAATTCCTACGCATGGATTCCATTTTATTAAGGACACCCATGGGGACTTTATAAATAGACATCTAATATAAAGGCATGGAGCTTAAAACCGACTTTATTAAAGTGAGACGACCACCTATGGAAAGGGGTTTGAGCTTTCATTTCGATAAACGAGAGAAAATTTTAGCAAGAACATCCTCCCAAGAGCTACTTCTGGAACTAAATGCACCCACCTTAACACCAAGATAATTAAAGGGCATGGTTAAGGTAGTACATCCAATGGAGTTGGCTGCCATGTTTACATCGTCTTGAGGAATACCAATACCCATGAGTTTACTATTATGAAGATTAATCTTGAGACCCGAAGCCAAGAAAAAACAATTAAGCACGTTAACAATAGTAATAAGATTCGACTTATCCCATTTACCAATGCACACTACGTATCAACTTGTATCTTTGTACGCCATATTTGAAATGGGATAAGATATAAAGACACCTATAATCTACCATTTGTACCCATTTTGATTTTTAAATTTTTATTTTTTTTATAATTTTGTTTATGTTATAAAACTGTAAAAAGGAAAATGCGGAACAAAATATATAAAGTTTAACAATTTAAAAGTATTAAACTGGCAAAAACTACGAAACATAAGCTGATAAAAAACTGTGTTGCACTGTAAACATAATGACAAAAAAAGATTGTTTTGTACTTCTTTTATACTTTTTGGTGAGCCAAAGATACCAATAGCAATACCATTTGAAATATAGTAAGACTTACGAGAAATGAGTAATTTCATAACGTCATTTTTATTTAACCAAAAATGACCGCCTGTGATGTTTAAACTTCGGGAGTTGATTTGCACACTTAATATGATTCTATCTCTTAAGACTACTTTTATCAGTCATCGAAAAAAACACACCCTCACCGGACACATCAACGCCACATCAGATTTCTCTCTCTTACTTTTTATCTTCACTCTCTCTCACACTTCACTATTATCAATCACAAAACCTCTCACCGGACAACCCATTTTTTTATTTAAAACTAAAATTTTTTATTATTCATAAATTAAAAACGTTATAGAAATAATTAAAAATATAAATAAAAACGTAAACTAAAATGTATTTTGTTGACACATTTTGTTAGTAAAAATGACAATGAGAGTAAAAAGTATATAATTTGAAGTTATGTTTAAAAATAGTGAAGTTTAAGGAGTATTTATTGGTAAATAAAATGATAATGGAGATTTTTTTAATTAATGTTATAGTGGGCTGGCTCACACTTTCACAATGCCCCAAAAGTGTCATCCTCACCATTATGCATTGTTTTTCTTCTACTGACGCGTGACCCAATAGGGTGTTAGTGAGGCTCGCGAGTGAGCATTGGCTCACAGGTTGCCCACGGTTGTGTTTTCACGGCCCATAAAAGCAATCTTAGAGAGATAGGTGACACAAATACGAATAACATGTTTTTCGTCTGGCATCTTAGCGTCATCTCATCCTCTCCTAATAACGCATTAATACTAAAACTCTCTCCCTCACAAAAATACCGATAATATGTTATAGGTCACACAAAACCCCATCAAAAATACCCACCCACTAAAAAGAAAACAAATAACAAATATGAGTGGTATGGCATTAGTACCAATGGCATGCGAATGACACGATGGGCGGTGACTGACGGCGCCATTGGTACCCAAAATCGCCAATAACGTGCGAATGGCTTGGGTCACCGAGCACTCTTATATAATAAGAGAAATCCACAAATTAAAAAAAGAACCCAACAATTTATAATTAAATTAATGCGAGTGCACAATTTTACCTACATGTCCAAATTGTAAAAAATCTATAATTAGCACGTCGGTCAATACAAACTGCAAAAGTGAACGGTGCAATTTACTCTAAGAAAAAAGAATTTACTGTATTATCTAAAATTTGATTATTCAGCCGTGGGAAAACAAAAACAAAATAAAACATGAAAACCATTATCTTGGTATAACCACGTTTTTGACGACATTGTGGCGGATTCTTTTTCTTGGTGCTCTAATAGATGTAATTTCAAGTTGAATTGCATATCGTGGTTGAAAGACCCGAATCTTGCTTTCTTTTAATCTTTTTCTAGCTTCTTGTTAGAGTTTTAATAAATTTGCCGTTAAAAAAAGAAATGAATGAAAAAGATGTGTCAATTTCTTATAAAGCAAAGAATACTCATATGTCTCATTATATTGCTATATAGAGCTGAGCATGGTGCGGGTTGGTGCATATTTTGGCAAAAACCAAACCACATTCGCAATTGCGGTTTTTAAAAGATGAGAATCTGTGCACCCGTACGGTTTTTGCAGTTTTAATGTTTTTTTTAAATTATATTTTTTGTATATATTTATTATAAAATAAATATATTATAAGGTCACATGATTGGTTGAGACATATATATAATATGTTTTGTATTAGTATGAAATTATAAATTTATACAATAGTAAAAGTCAAATGAAATGAGGAATTTTTGAAAACCTCAATGATAAATTAAAAATAAAATAAAATTATATGACCTAAAAGCTTACACAATAACTAATCAATAAAATATGTTTGAAATAATTAATTATGAAAGTATAAACAAAAACATTTTATCATACAAAAATTATGAAATTTACTGAGTTTATTTAAAAATTAAAAAAATATATTTGAATATGATGAAGTGGTTCGGTATGTTTATTGCGGTGCGGTTTTTCGAAGAAAACCGAAACCACACCGCAAAATGCGGTTTCTTTATTTTCAAGAACAACACCGTCGGTTTTTGTTGCGGTTCAAGTTTTGCGGTTTGGGTTTAACGATTTTTCGTTTCTTGCGATTTCCGGTGCAGTTCCTGCTCACCCGTGTTGCTATATAGCAACTTTAGCCTAATATATTACTCTCTGCATTCCCAAAGAGTTATGCCAGATAAAATCTACACAATTTAAGAAAACTATTATTATTATTGTTTATTTTATTTACTTTTTGTAAAATGACGATTTTACTTTAATTAATTGATTAATGTCTTTTTTAAAGTTTGTAATAATTATTTTAACAAAAGATAATATGATAAACTCATCTAAACTTGCTATCTATATTTGGTAGTGATAATTAAAATGACACAAAAAATACGTAAGCTATTAATTTGAGACGAAAAAAATAAAATTTATGTATTGTAATCAGTCCCATAAAACCATTGCATGTGTAAACACACGAATTGACCAGGCTAATATATTATCCTTTGGTACCATACTTCGACTATTGGGGAACTTCTAAACACAAAGCTCGAAATAAATGCGTCAAATATAGAAAATTAGAAACACGAAATACGGGTGCGGGTTGGTAGCCTCTAAAATATAATAAAAAGAGACTTGATAAAGTTCTAGGAAATATCATATACTCAATTAATAAAACAACTTTAAATCATGTATATGAAGTTTTTGCGTAGTAATTTCACAATCCAATAAGCTACGATTTTACTAGTAATATGATTTTACTTGATAAAATATCATATATGAAGTTAATACGATTTTACTTGATAAAGTTCTAGGAAATATCATATACTCAATTAATAAAACAACTTTAAATCATGTATATGAAGTTTTTACGTAGTAATTTCACAATCCAATAAGCTACGATTTTACTAGTAATATGATTTAATTTGTTTTAAGCATGGCATATATATGAGCAAACATTTGTTAGTTGTTACCATCAATCTTGCAAGCAAAAAAAGACAGAAATTTACTACTATGCATTTGTGCGTCTCACATGATTTGTGAGATTGATGTGCATCGAGTTTTTGTTTCGTCACGTGTCGGCTCAGTGACAGAATTAGGGTGGGTCCCAAGGATCTCGGGACATCCATGAATTTTTGTGGGGTAATGCTAATTTTTTCAAAAACCTTACTTTTTCTTAAATTCACCAGGTTCTAAAAAACTATGTTTTGTAGTCATGTTCAATTTATTGTAAATGCACATAATAACTTTGTATTTTAGTTCCGTCCCTGCGTCAGCCGCATATAATTGTCACACGAAAGTAGAATTGGTCGTACAAAGTTCTCGACACTTTTGGTAATGTAACTTTTTCTAAGTAGTGTTGAGGTGGCTAGAACCAATGTTTTAAAAACCGGGTTGACCCGGTCGGTTGAACCGGTTAAACCGTGAACCGGCTCGGAGACCGAGCCGGATGTGACCGGGTTTTTGCTTGTTTGAGAACCGGATTGAACCGTCGGTTTTTCATTAACCCGGGTTGACCCGGTTTGATCAAACCGGCCTGGTCATGACTTTTTAAATAAAAAATCTAACAATTTTTTTTTTCCATAAACCTTTTTAAGTTTAATTGACAATTTGAAGTGGTGATGACTAATATTAATTAAAATAATGTTAAACTAACTTAAAACACCAGCTAATATTGTCTTATTATAGTCTATTAAAACTTGTACTTATAAGTTGCTTGTTTATGCAAATCTTTTCTATAATTTTATAGACATAAAAACTTAAAAATTAAAGATTATCACTAAAGACTCAATATCACTACAAAAAATTAGTTAAATTAGCCACATTTTTAAGGTTAAATGTCCACGCTTAAAAATGTGTAAAATTATAATGACTACACTTTGCTATATACGGTAATAATTGGTGTGACAAAATTTTCTACACATATAAGTGTGAAAATACAACAATATTTATTAAATATATGAAAAAAAAATATAAATGTATAAAACCAGTTTGACCCGGCGGTTCAACCGGTTGAACCGGTGAAACGGTTACTAAACCGGGTCAATTAAAAAACCGGGTTTTAAAACATTGGCTAGAACTAGAAGGGCTATTTTATATTTGCAAGTGTTGGGTCACTCAAACAAGGGCTTTAAAGACTCGATGGCTAAAACTATTATGCATTTAAGGCCCATTATCATTCTCTTGTTAAAACATCTTTTTGAGCGTCTTGAGATTATATTTAGTGGGTGTTTGTTTCGGCTTATTAAACATAAGTCCATTTGGGCTTATATTTTATAAGCCTTAATTTTTTAGCCTTTTTTGAGACTCGTATGTTTATATAAGTTTATTATAATATAATAAACTTATATAAGCCTCTCAAGTCTCAAAATAAGCCAGACAATTAGGGCTTATGAAATATAATCCCAAAGCCGAAACAAACACCCACTTATAGCACAATGGCAAAAAACTCAAACTACTCATGTTTCCTACTTCTTAGCCTACTTTTCAACAGAGACAATGGCTTGAAACATTTTGTAATTCTATATGAGTCACTATCTCGAAGCTCACCAGTTAAAATCTTAATTATACAGTATGTATACAATGTTCAGATCAATTTAATACGGTGAATGATCTAGGAAGTAGCCTTAAACCGAAAGATGATATATTTATAAGATCCAAAATCTGGTTGCACACATTGATAAATTGTACACAAACTGTTAATTAATGCACAGATATATGCACTTATATGTTGTTTCTGATAGAAAAAGATAAACTCCGTATATTTTCATCTCGGGACACTCGTCGAAGTCAATACTAAGCAACTTATAGGTACAAGCATTAGAGTTTGAGCAAATAATATTACGTACCTAAGGTTGTTAATTTTTTTTCACTATTCATCCTTTGTGCCAAATGATATTACTATGGTGATTTTCCCATTTGCACTAAACCACTAACACATCAAGAAGTTTTCAGTCGATAGAAATAAACATTCAACATGATGAGTTAGATCTTGGATTAGGAATTAAACTTTACTTCTTCCCGTGATCCCAGCTCAGCAATTGGAAAACCAAATTAATATGAGTATGGATCCTTTCTCAGATGCCATAGGCCGAGACCGCAAAATGGACTGTCTCGTGTGTTTCCCAAGAGCTATGCTCACTTAATCGGAGCTTTTGCGTGCTCAGTGGTGAACTTTACAGGAAAAGACAGAAAAGAAGCAAAGAAAAGTAAATGCGAACATGGAAATACATCCATGGACACACAATTTTCATTTCACAAGCTTCCTGCAGATTTCATATTTTGTGTTATGCAATCACGCGGACTTTTCGTAGTGTGGATTTGAAATCATTTGATCCATTTTAGTAGTTTTTCACCAAGTTTGAGATCCATATCTATAAAGTCTTCTATATTTCTAGACAAATTCTGATATAAACCAAATTGATAATAGTAAATTGAAACAAATAGCAACCGAAATCGGATGCTTGTAGATAAATTGATAAACAAAAGTAAACTTACATAACCTACATAATAAGAATAAAAAAAACCAAGAAATCTCCACTCCCCCAAAACCCTAAGGTAATCCCCCTTGTATATAGGGGCAGATTACTTCTTCCCCAAATTAATACCAAAAATAAACTATTGACCATTGACTAATAGTTAATGGCAATTAACTCCTTTGGCAACCATAATTAACTATTGACCATTGACTAATAGTTAAATGACAATTAACACCTTTGACTAACAACGATTCATATCAAATTCTTCTTAATTTGATGTGCTTTTTCGCTTACTCTTGTTCTTGGTTCACTTTCTTTCTGCAGGAACTAGGCACTGAGGACATCATTCAACTGAATTATAACTCATTCAAGATGTCATAATCACAAGTATAAATATTTTATACTAGATGACATCTATGAATGATGTGCTGCCTAAGTCATGCTATCACAAACCCAAATTGAACAATTAATAGAGCTTTGTAAAAATCTATTAATTAGTTTCGCATTATATATGATATATGGCCCGTGGCCATGTGCAACTGAGACCCAAACTGGCGCAGGATGTTTCTAATACAATACGTAACAACACCGGCATGCACCCATCATAGGCAAAAAAATATTGTTACATCAAAAAAAAGTAAGTACTAAAAATAGAACTTTTAGTGACACTTGGCTCATGTCAGTAAAGGTTGACAAACAACTGATTAAAGGCTTTCTAGCCTACCAACTCTTTTAAATAGTGTCACTAGAAAAGACATCACTAAACTCTAACATGAAATATTGGCGACTACTGCACTACTGGTTTGAAAGATTTAGTCTTTTTGACTCTCTATGCCAAAGTTCACCGGTTAAAAATCTATATTACGTATCTAGAGTCTGTGTACAATATTTAGATTAATTTAATAGCTTAATTATCCGGGAAGGAAGCTAACAAAACTTATTTACCGAAAAGATCAACCTGCACTTCCACAATTTTGTTCGTTTGCCCAATCTAAAGAAATGCATCATACTACATGTCACATATTTATAAAATTTTCAAAAATAACTCCAAGAGTAAAATTCGGATTCCTTCCCTGAAGTTGATAAATATATGCCATCATCGAAATCAATAAAAACATTAGAGTTAAAGTAAGTTATGAATTACGTACCTGAGGTTGTTAGAAAGTTTCACTATTCATTCTTCCCACCAAATGAATTCCCTGTGGTAATTTTCCCATTGCACTATCACATCAAGAAAGTATATATCGAGTGAAGGGAAATAAACAAGCAACACAATGAGTTAGATATTGGATTGGGAACCTTACTTGTTACATGATCCCACCTCAGCAATTAAAAAACCAAAACCATTTGAGTATGGATCCTTTGTTGGACGCCATAGGCCGGGACCTCTCAGTGGACTGTCTTGTGTGATGCCCAATGTACAACTATGCTTCTATTGCATCACTAAATCGAATTTTTCCGTGGTGAACTTTACCAGGAAAGAAGCAAGGATAAAGTAATCGAATATTGAGTTAATTTTTCGTGCTAAGAGTTGAAGTGTGAAGATTTTGATCCCATTTTCAAGAAATGGATGCATTTACTGTTGGAACCGGGTCACACTTAGAAATGGGTTGGAAGGTAGTGTACACACAGTTAGTGATGACCGTGGTTAGATTAAATGCGTGATTAAAAATATTTAAGTGACAGGTCTAACTATATTAAATATTTGTAACAATTTTTGTCTATTTAAGTGTCAGGTTTGACTGCATTAAATGATCATATTTAATTTGGTCATGTAACAACTAATTCCTAAATTATGAAGGATAATTATAGAAGAGATTAATTGGGCATTAATCTCTTATTAATCCATTGACTAGATTTTGAGTAAATCCCCTATATATATGGATCATAATTGCATAGAAAAACACATAGAAAACCAAAACACTTAAAAACAAAAGGGTTCTTGATTTGTGCCTAAAACAAGAACTGCACTTGGTTGGTATTCGTGATACCCAAGCATAGGGTCGAATAATCTTCTTTGGAAAGTGAGCACGAATTCAAGTGATATCCAGTAACCATCTTGGTAATTAGCTAGGTTATTGATTATCTTTACCCTATTCTGGGCCCAATAAAAGGAACATGATTACCTCTTATGAACTCTCGACTAAAAGGAAACCAAACCTGAACTACCTCAAGGTTTGAGGTTGTAGGGCAGTTGTAAGACTCCCTGATCCAAAGCTAAAAACTTTGGGTGAAAGAGGTATTGAATGCATCTTTGTTGGATATGCTCAGCATTCCAAGGCTTTTAGGTTCTTTGTTATTGAACCTAATGAATCGGTTTCAATTAACTCTATAATTGAATAAAGGGATGCTATCTTTGATGAGAATAGATTCTCTTCAGTCCCTATACCAAGTCTTAGTATTCCTAAAGGAACTAAAGACATTGGTGGTTCAGTGGTCCCTGAAAAGGTTACTGAAGAGGTTGTTCAGCAACCTAAACCTGAGTTTAGAAAAGCAAAAGAAATAAGACTCCAAAGGACTTTAGACCCGAATTTCAATTATAATTAATTAAAGGAACAAGGGATGAGATCTCTGACCAACACTCCTATTGCTTTAATGTTGAGGATGACCCCAAGACATTTGATGAAGCAATGAAGTCTAAGGATGTTGCTTTCTGGAAAGAAGCAATTAATGATAAGATGGATTCCATCATGGGCAACAACACTTGGGTGTTGGCTGATCTACCTCCAGGTTTCAAACCTCTTGGTTGCAAATGGATCTTCAAAAGAAAACTGAAGGTAGACGAAACTATTGAAAAGTTTAAGGCAAAACTGGTCATTCAGGGCTTTAGACAAAAGTCAGGGATAAACTAATTTGATACTTATGCTCCAGTGGCACGTATCAGTACCATAAGACTGATGATTGCTCTGGCATCAATTCACAATCTGATTATTCATTAGATGAGTGTTAAGACAGCTTTCTTGAATGGTGAATTGGATGAGGAGGTCTATATGAACCAACCTCAGGGCTTCATAATGCCTGGCAATGAAAACAAGGTGTGTAAACTGATTAAGTCTTTTTATGGACTAAAGCAGGCACCTAAGCAATGACATCAAAAATCTGATGAAGTGGTTTTGTCTAATGGTTATTTACTTAACAAAGTTGACAAATGTGTATATAGAAAATTTGATGAATCTAGTAAAGGATTCATCATTTGCCTATATGTTGATGACATGCTGATCTTTGGCACTGACCAAGTTCAGGTTGACCTGGCAAAGGAATTTTGTCATCAAGGTTCTCTATGAAGGACATGGTGAAGGCTGATATTATCCTGGGTATAAGGATTAAACATGAAAGTAATGGGATAGAAATTTCTCAGTCTCATTATATTGAGAAGGTACTGAAGAAATTCAATTACTTTGATTGCACTCCAGTGAGTACTCCTATGGATACAAGTGAGAAGCTGATGCCTAATAATTGTCAGGCTATATCTCAACTTTAGTATTCTAGGGTAATTGGCTGTCTGATGTATGCCATGACTTGTACACGGCCTGATATTGCTTTTGCAGTGGGTAAACTGAGCAGGTATACTAGTAATCTTGGGACTCGGCACTGGCAAGCAATTCAAAGGGAACTAAAGTACTTGAAGAAAACCATGGACTATAGATTGACTTATACTAGTTAGTGATGATGTGTCATTTTATACACTTTTTCGGGGCCGTTTAGCCCCTTAAATCGTGTGTTTATGCCCAAAATAGGTACTTAATCGTTCCTTTCTAGGTATTTTGCATTTGGAAGGCATTTGGAGGAAATCCACGTGATTTGGACTCATTTGGAGAAGAAACGGACAAGACTACGGACTTACACCAACATTGCTCAAGAATTTCTTCTCAAAAGCTGGAGACGGCGTCACAGATTACACGTGACGCCGTCACAACGATATCCAAGATGGCGTCATAAGATCTTAAGACGGCGTCAGATTGTACGACCTAGCCCATTATCTAGAATATTCTTGTCACGATTAAAACGCGACACCGTCACAACGATTTTACTATATACACAAACCCGAAATTAGGGTTTTAAGTGTGTAACTTTAGAATAAAAAGAGGGTACAAACCCTAGTTCGTTTAGCAGCTGTTTGGGACGATTTTAGGGCCTCAAAACCCTATTGTACTTCCTTCGATTCATGTTTAATCTGTAAGACTATTAATCATATCAATATGTCTTTTGTGTGATTCTTAACTATTCCTTGCTTTATCTATAAACAGCGTTGGCTAAACCTTCTATTGTGTTATTAATGATTGTATATAACCTAGAGTAATCTTAGGGTGTTTGCTATTCTTGTGATGGATATGCATGTTAGGTCTTAGAAAACCAGCTTTTGTCTGTATTGCTGTTGATATGTCTAGGAAAACATGATTGTGTAGAAATGATACCATCGGGTAACAGTCTTCATACTACCTTGCCCCTTATATGGTTGATCCACTCTTAATATATTTCAAATGCATTTAATATACTTTTAGAGGCCTTGTAATAGTCTTCATACTACCTTACTTGTGCGTTGCCTTAACGGAATATTAAATAGACGACGAGTTCGTGTAATTCGTTCATGACTTAGGAAATAATTACATAGATCATCACAAGTATGACAAAGTATTGGAGAAGCAATCTAGGGAGTAATACATGATTAAATAAACATAATATTTTATTATATTATTATCACCAGTAGCGTAGTTTAATATTTAGTTTAATCGCTAAAACCAACCAAACTCTCAAACATATAATTTACATGCTTTCATAAAATATAAAAACACAAAAAGAATCTTCCCTCAACCCTTAGAATTCTGTTAGACCGTGATCAAGCCTTCCCAACATATTCTCCTTGTAAAACCCAAAAATTTGAATTTCATTTCATATTGGTAATTTTGAATATAACCTAAAGTTTATTAATAAGCATTTGAAATTAAAACCTTAGGTTATAAATATTTATAAATATTAAAGATATAACATAAGATATATTGTTAATAAAAAAATATAAATTCCGAATTTAAATGAATAAAATCCGACTCCCCCCTAAATGATAATAAAATATTTTTGATTTTTGGTTATTTAGGTTTATTTACCTTCCTTTATTGTTTAAAATCTATTTTAAGTATTAAGAGTAAAAAGGTTTTAGTAAATATTTGTGTAAACTTCAAAATAGAAGAAAATATTTTTGTCCCCCCTCCTCTTTGTATGTAACCGGCCATATGTGGTGTATAAACACACCATATCTTTTATTTTGTTAGCAACATATATTTTAGGAATGAAGTGTGGATAGTGTGAAATCTTTTTAAAGAAATAAAAAGATTTTGTCCCCTCCTCTTTTCCCTATAAAATCCGGCCCTTCTCTCCCCATTCTCCATAATTCTTTCAAAAATTTCACTCCTAAAAATCTTGTGTAATCCTCTCTAGAAATTAGCAAGAAGAAGTTTTGGTGTTCTTGGGTGGTTTGATCTTCAATCTTTGGTGTATTCTTGGTGTTTGATTTTGTACTCCTTCCTCATTCCATAGGTAATTCTTGATTTTGTTTCATTTTTGTTGTCACCATGATTACATATGCAAAAGTCTTCATAAAAACCTAAAAGATTGTAAGAAATAATATGTTTATGTTCTTGTCAATTTTCTCTAGGGTTTAATCTAATTAAAATGGTTAAATTCATGTTATGAAACCCTAAGATGATCATTAAATGTGTTATTAATAAAAACTACAAGATTAGAAACCCTAGGGTTGGTTTTAATGGGTGTTAATTAGGGTTTTCATGGTTAATAATTCTGGGCAGAATTTTAGGTCATGTTCAACGGGGTATATCTTAATGATAAAAATTGATTTTGACATAATTCTTGAGCCTAAAGTGAAGTTCAATGAATCTAGTTTCTGGAAAATCCGGCCTCATGTCAATTGGAGGTCGGGAAGGTCGATTTTTAGATTTTATAAGATTAAGTGTCGAATCTGGAATTTCTATCCGAAAAATTCAGTTGTAGTATTTGATTTTTAATTCTCAAACCATAACGAATTAGCCTTTGAAATTTTCGTGGGATAATCTTCATGATATTAGCTACATCCATGATTTTTTTAGAATTTTCTGAGTTGTCTAAGTTGGGTTTTTACGCGTCAACTTTTCAAAGGTTCTGCCAGGTCAAAATTCGGGTCAGTTTTGGGTAACAAGGGTCAAAGGGATACTTAAACATGGAAATAAATTAAACCAATGATCATGGGTGTATTAGACATATGTAGGAACCTCTGTAATTTTTGGTGTAATTTTAGAAGATGTTTTTATGGGTCATTTATGTATGGAAACTTACCTTGAATAAGTAGTCAAAATCTGAAATTTTTGGAAACCTTAATTAGGCCAAGTAAACTTTATTTATGGTAAGATCAAGTGTAAAACTACTTATAGCATAAGATAGATAATAACATGTAATCATGGGTTCTTGTAGATTCAGTGAAGAGATTTTGATCTTTTGTCTTCGTGTTCGTTCTCTCCTTTGCTTATTCATTAAGGTATAGATATTCCGTCCTTTTTAGTAAGGACACCTCATGACTTAATTCTCATTTATTTTTAGCTACTTTGATTCGTTTGATATTCCGTTTGATTTTCTATCCGTTCTCATGATCCATTTGATATTCATTGATAATCCATTTGATTTGATATTCGCAATTATGATTCTGTTGATCCTTGTTTAAATATGAGATTAGATCCGTTATTTTGATTTGATTATTAGTATCTTGTTTACTTATATCTTTGCTTTAATCTTGCCTGAGCTATTTGTATCTAGTCATGGAGGTACCATGACCATGTCATTGATGCACCAATGGCATGACACTATCTGTGGCGGTGTGATTGGTCTACGGCGTTCCCTTTTGTATGTGCACTTATTATGATTTGATTATATATGTTCGTACACTCGCCATAGTGCTTGGGTATATGGATATAACTTTGTTTTGCAGGGAGCGTATGGATGCATCCTAGGTACTTTGTTCCGTGCAGTTCAGGTGAATGGTTGTGTGTGTGCAATACACCTCATATCACATTTGGTACATCAGGGAATGCATACCCGTGTACATTTGATTATGACTATCTGATTATTTGTTTAGGGTCTAAGCATGTGGCAGGCTTTAGACATTTGTTTGGGCTCGTGGGCATTCCTTTGATTACTCTTATCCTATTCATTGTTATATCTATATCGTTTGACATTTGTTTGACAAGTTCTTGTGATCCGTTTCGTTCATTCCTTCATTTTATTACCGTTATTATTATTATATCTGTTCACTGAGCGTTAGCTCATCTGCGTTTTCTTTTCCTGCGGCAGGTACTAAGCGGGAAGCTAGGATATGAGTGATGAATGTAGGAAGCTTCTAGAGGACCAACCCTTATTAGTTTCCCTTTTGATTTGGATTTATGTTTTAAGACTTTTTCTTTTGAAGATTTCTTTCATTTGACTTTGTTGGAATTTAATACTTTTGGAAGTCATTTTGTTTCATGACTTAGTATGTTCATTTAATAAAGTCTTCCGCTTGCGTTTATATGTTCTGATATGACACCATAACGTAACTCTTTGTCTCATTATCGAAGCGGGATGTTACACTCCTAGAGAACGATAACAACCCTCGAGTCTTGCCTATACTACTACTACTACAACGGTTAGGTACTCTGCCTAGGGAGTTGTAAAACTTTGTGTAGAAGTCTTACGACGACCGCATCAAGTTTTTGGCACCGTTGCTTGAGGAATAGTTAGGTATTGATCATAGTTTAACTTAGTTCTACTTGCTTGAATCCTTTCAAGTAAGATTTAATTTCCGCATATTAGCTTTCTTGTAGTTTATCTTTTCTTTGTGTGTTTGTTCGTAATTCCTATTGACTATTCCACTCTTCACTATGGAGAGTGCGAATCCATCAACGACCTTAGGATCCTTTTCTTAGGAACCACCTGTCACTACTAATGCTAAGTTTACGGCTCGAACAAACAAACTTTTACAAATGAGGCAAACCATTGACTCTCTCTTCTTGAAAACCATGAATGAATTAACCAACCAATCTTCCGACTCTAAGATCTTCTGCCCTGAGGAAAGAATTAAGGAACTTGAATTAAGAACGCAAAAAAAACAATTTTATGAAAGAACTATTCAAAGATAGGTTCCCTACTAAAAAGAACTAGCTTACCATCAGGAGCTATTAGGAGAACCCCAACCCTCTTTCTCTCAACCCTAGAACCCAAAATTAAAAGAGGTGACCCCTGGAGTCTAAAGATTCCTTGCGTAATCGGCACCATCTACACGGGTCATGCATACATCGACCTACAATCCCCTGTCAACATCATGTCCCGTGCCCACTACAACAAAATAAGAGAAAAATCCTTTCATCACGTAGAAACCCATACCAACCATATAAGTTTTGCAACTTCGTTGGAAGAGCCAAAAATATGCATATATTTATCGGGTGCTTCGTTTATATTGTACAATTTATGATTTTAGAAGACTTGGGCAGCATCATTGACAGTAGGTTAAGTAAAGTAGTCTTGGGACAAATTTTTGCGCATACATCTTAGCTCACTTATGACGAATCATTAGGGTTAATTAGGTTTGCCCAAAGGGAAGACGAGGTCGTATTTAGAATGCCTCAAAGGACAAAAGAATTAGACTTAATATCTCCCTTTGAAAAAGATAAGTTTGAGGCATTCTTTGTGAAAAACTTGAAGATTAGAAAAAAGGGGTTTAAGTATGTCCTTGAAAAGAGAAAAGGATATTACAAAGCTTGCATGAACCTTGGACGCACTTATAAAAGAGATAGGGAACCAATTGAAAAACTCAAAACTAACAACATAAGTATCATCAAGCTTAAGGAGTAATAAGGACTTCGAGTCTAGCTACAAGACTCGTAAAATAAAGAAAAGCGCTTCTTGGGAGGCAACCTAATATCTACTTTTCCCGCAATTAGGAGTGTCTTGTGTTTTATTCTTTTCACTTTATTCTATCATGTTCGAATTTCATCTTGTAATCATGCTTTGTATTATTCTTAACCTCGTCTAAATTTCAATCAAAGGTATTTTTCAAAAAATAAGTGTAGGGAATCTATTCAGTTTTTGAACCAAGTTCAAACATGTTAAATAATTTGTTTAGATTAATTAGCATCAGTTTCGAGTCATATGAGTAAATTGTCAAATCTCAGGTTTTATGCAGCTATTTGTACAGGAACTAACTTATGGAATCAAGTGCAGGAAATTTTTCATCAAAAACAAAAATTTTGTTTTCACAGAACGTGGAGACGGCGTCACAATTTACACGCGACGCCGTCACCACGACACCTGTGACGGGGTCACAAAAACCCTGACGGCGTCAAACGCCCAGGTCTAGAAAACTTAAAGTTTTTAATTATTTTTGAAAATAAAACTTGCATAACATTTAAAATATGTATTCTTCTGTTATAAACCTGCAAAACCCAATGAGTTTGACAATTCTCTCATCATATTTTTACTGCTTTATCGATTCAAACCCTGAATTCATATTGTATATTTGAATATCTTACATTTTACGCTTGGTGTAGTTGTCTTTGTCTTTGATTACAGGTTATATTTGACGAGAAGAAGCTTGGAAGTTCTTTAGAAGTTTCATTGGATGATTCTTGGAGGACAATTTAACCAGTTATCATATGTTTCTTCTCCATTATTGAGCAAACCAAGTGTAACACCCATGATTTGAGTAGGATAGTCATACCTTTAGAGTTTGCTAAATGTCTATACATGTTATATGTACGTGCTATGTGGATTTATCTGTATGCATAATTATCATTTTGAGGTGCGTGTTCATCTCATTTTAGAATGGGTTTGAGATATTGAGGGTTATCTCCATTTCTTTCATGTGTAGTGACAATGGAAATGAGTGACATGTTTACATGTGTTGCTACGTCAATATGTGGATAATTATGTGTTGCATTATTATGGAAAGTATGTCATAAAGAAAGTGAATTAGGTTCGTGAAATATGAAAATTAGTAATGAACTTTCTAAATGTAGAAAGTATTTTTGGAAATGAAAGTTATAAATAGAAAGTTAGTATTTAGTTTTTCATGCAAAAGGTTTACTAATTTTTTCAAGGTTTTTGTAGGAAATTAAGGTAAAGTAGAAAATGATATCATTAATAATAAAATATATATATATATACTAAGGGGGGGGGGGGGGAAATTGGTTTTAATTGGGAAAAAGAGAAAAAAAAATGTACTCCTTCCGTCCCATTTTTATTGTCCACATTTCCTTTTTTGGATATCCTAATTTAATTGTCCACTACCAAAAATAGATATGGAAGTTTGATCAAGTTTAATATATTACCCTTGTTAGAAATTATTATTACAAACTTTAAAGAAGACTTTAATTAAATAGCTAAGGGTAAAACTGTCTTTCTGTTAAAAAGTAAGAAAGAGAAAGCAGTAATAAATGTATTTTTCTTAAACTGTGTGTTTTTTATTGGGGGGACAATAATTTTGGGACGGATGGAGTATTTATCTAATCCTAAGTTTAGTTAGATTAGGATTCTGTTTAATTATTTTAATAAGAAAAACCCTAATGCATTCTTGCCTCCCCACCTTGTTCAGCCAAAATCCCTCCCCTAAGAACAAGGAAGATAAAATTTTGATCCAAGAAATTAAGAGCTAGATCGTGTTAGGATCAAGAAAGAACGCTAGGTAAGGATTCTACTCTTGTTAATTCTTTATTAATCATGTAACAAATAATATGATGGATCATTAGGGTTTAAAACTTTTGTAATTAATTATGTTATAATCACGCTAGTGCGTTTAGGGTATGATTAGGATCATATTAGTGTAAATGGTTAGGCTTAGATCGCGTTAATTTGTGAATTAGGGTTTGACAGATTTTAGGTTGTGTTCAACTGATGATATCTCCCTGATGGTTACATGTTTTGAGGTGTTTCTAGTATCTAAATTATAGTTCAGAGAGTCTACTTTTCAAAAATTCCAGCCACGATCGATTTTGAGTTCTGAAAGTTAGTCAAATGGTCATTGCAAGAAAAGTTGTCAAAATAGTAAATACGGATCAGATTTAGGTCAGAATTAGAGAGGTAAAACCCCTATTTAAAATTTGAATTAAGGTTAGTCAAAACACATAAGTCAAGCTCTATATGTCTATTAACTTCCCTGAGAAAATTAGCCTCTAATTCGTTGTCTAAGTATGGTTAGCAAAGTCAAACATTTTAGTGCGCGTTCAGATCCGAATCTAGGTACTTTTGAATTAGGAATTTATTTGGGGTACTTGTACATGTGGTATGATTTTGGGGCAAATGAGGTAGTTAGTAAACACCTAAGTGAACATAGGTGATTTATGTGAGAATTTATTTGGTTCAATAGGTAAGGGTTGGAAGCGAGATAAGTGACACTAAAATTTTACGTTTTTAGGTAAAATGTAGATAATTATGAGTAAATGAAGTGGTTAAAGTTGGGCATGGTGTCGGGGTGAACTATGGGGATAATTAATCACCATAGACATCCATCATATGATTGTTACATGGACTTAAGCATTTGGCTTAGTCGCGTGTAACACGTTTATATTCTATTGTGTAGCTTTGTGTAAGATATTTGGAAGCTGCTTGGGCATCAGGTGAGTTTCATAGTCCCATTTTTACTTTGTTTTCTTGGGATGGAAATGATGCAAAGGTCTTAAAATGATTTAATTGCTGTGATTATGTGGTTTAATTGATGCATGGACATTTGTGCGGCTATCATATGATATGTGCTAAATGTTTACGTGTTGTTGGATCAGAGGGTAACGTTCCTACCCATTACTGTGTGGTTCCAATTGGAGGGTATTCTTACCCAATTACTGTGTGGTTCTAATTGGAGAGTATTCTTACCCAATTACTATGTGGTTCCAATTGGAGGGTAGTCTTACCCATTACTATGTGATATTTTGGTGTGGCTTGGATCGTGGGGCACGTTCCGTCCTGATTGTGGTTGTTTTGCTCGTATGCATGTTAGCTAGTATAATAGCTAGCTTAATTGTCCTGCTATGTTTGGTTTTATTAATCATAGTAATTGGTTTAAAGTTTGAATTGTGTGTCGTAAACCTATGACTCTCACCAACCTTTGTGTTGACGTTTTTAAGCATCATTTTCAGGTGAGAATAAGAAAGATCATAGGAATGTGAAAAGTGGCTAGAGAGACCTTAGGCTGCATGCAGAGTTTAATCTCCTAGCTTATTTCTTGTTTGATTGAATGTTGAATGTTTTGTTGGTTTGATCTGTTTAGACTTGTTTCAGTTGTATTTCATGTCTTAGTATTGATGTGAACCTCATTTACTTCAATATAAGACGCCGGTTATTATTTTATGTTTGCTTGGGTATTTTCATGACACTTTGTGTCCCTTATGTTCTGTTTAGTTCATGTAGTTTTCTCTATTGTGACACCGTTATTTTGTGATGATATCCATTCTCGTTACGCCTCGTGTTTCTGCCTTGGCGGGGTGTGACAGATTGGTATCAGAGCCTTTGGTTATAGAGAAGTAGGTGGTTGAGCCTAGACTATAACCTATGAGTCCTTCATATAGATGCATTTTAGGGCTTAAGTGTTTGGTATTATAACTATCATGCTTTCCCCCTAATTTCATAGCTTTTATTATCTCTTTTTATTTAAATCTTAATTAGTCATGTTGTTTTCCCCTATCTGATTTGGTATATGCTATGTCCTTAATAACTTAGCCATGTCTCCCCTAACCATAAGAAGTTTTGTTGGGGAACCATTTTACCAATTAGACTTAAGTGCTATACCCAGCATAAGTTTATTCCGTCTTTTACCTCGTCACAATGCTATTGATTATTTCTTTTGGATATTTTGTATTTTGAAGGTGCTGCGAGACTTTCGTTCCTTTATGTCGTTTCAATTTTATCTTTATATAAGTAAGTATTTCTTTGATGGAGCATCCTTTCTGTGTTATATTAGAGTGGTTTAAGATGTGCAATATGGTATAGGTGCTTATATGTGTGTTCTCATTGAGATATGTAGTCTTGGAAATAAGTACACGTGTGAAAGGATGTGGTTATAATTATGGGTGTCCAACATAATTATAAAGGCATCACACACGCGGACTTTTGACCATGATTGCGTTGATTGGTGTTTATTTGTTAGGTGATAGAGTAATATGTTGTGATATGTGTGATCATGATAAGGATGGTTATATAGTTATTGGAATCCTTCTTTTACCTGATGAGCGATTATGTTAGGCTCAGTTGCGTAGTCAATAAGTTCCTTTCTGCCTAACAATTACGAATATATTGGATACCTCTTATTTCTACTATTATGATTATTGGATTGTTTGTTCGGGATATTAAACTCTCATTTTAGTATTCCTTGTTCGTATCATGTCTGAACGGGTGTTCTATCGTTCTCATTCAACACCTCGATATGTATTGGTTGTTCGAATCTGCTGCTGTGGCTATTGGTACATTTCATTGGTTCATTTCTGGCATTGATTTCTCGTATGTATATCTGATTTTCTTTTGAGCGGTATTTGTTCGTAACAAGTTAGTACAGATATTTACTCCTTTATTTATATATCCTTGTGTTTTCGTAACACGTTTGCGACGTGTTAGTATTGATGTTCTTCTATGTTTGCTCTTTTGATCGTTATTTCAGATAAGACCTTACGTTCTCCATTTGGTTCGTAATTTCTTGTAAGAGTTTCTTTTGTACGTGTTTGTTTGGCTGTTATTTTGACTATATGGTTCCTTGTACTTTATTTCGCTTTCAAACAATAGAATTGTGTTAGAGTCTTTACGGTATTTTACAATCCCTTTTGGTATAACGATGTCCTTTGTTTGAGTAATATATTTTATATTGACGTCGAGTTATGAAAATCCTTTTGAAGTATATCTTGATGGTGTTTGGGAAAAACTATTCTTGAAATGATTTTATGAATACGTTGTGATAAGCGCTTTTATATGACTGTTTCTTTATTTTTATGAAAATAATGTGATATTAGTTGAGTGTCAAAACTATGTTTACGGTAATCTTTACATTTTTATATGTTTGTTTTGATAAATTTTATTTTATGAAAAGTATGTTTAAAATGATTTATAGGGGTAAAACGCGATACACCTTTTATATAACTATCTCTTGATTTTTTTCTTTATAAAAACCATGTTTAAAACGAATTTAAAAAAAAAGATTATATTTAAGATGATATTTTTTTATATTTAAAATGATTTTTTTTCTTACTTAAAACGACTACCTTTATTGTTTCAAAATGATTTTTTATAAAAACAGTATTTAGTTGGTTCTTTCGAGTAAAGTTGATTATTGGTATAAGAATTCTATCTTTCGTATTTATCAATCTTGATACGTATCATTATTCGATATGTGTTCCTTTTGTCTTGGTACGCTTTGTTGACTCTTTTATTTGCATTTCCTATCGGTATAGATATTCCATCCTTTCTGTTAAGGATTCTTATGTCATTTGATCCACATCTATTTACATATGTGAAGTCCCTTATATGTCTTCTAGCCCTTGATTCGATATTCGTTTTCTACCCTATTCGATGGTTCGTAACCCTTAGAAATCGTTTGATATACGTTTTATTAGACCAAGTCACTCTCCGTGGGGAGCACCAATGTTGTTTGCTGAAGAATGAGAAGTTGTTTGCCTAGCTTTCCAAGTATGAATTCTGGCTACAAGAAGTGCGTGTTCTCGGACATGTGGATTAACAACAATGATATTCTCATGGACTCTAGTAAGATAGAAGCAATAAGGAATTTAAAAGTACCTAAGACGCCATCCGAGATATGATCGTTCTTGGGATTGACAGGTTACTATCGACGTTTTATCATGAATTTTTCTAAGATTGCTAAACCCCTTACTTTACTGACTCAGAAGAATCAGAAGTATGAGTGGGCCAAGGAATAAGAGGAAGCTTTTCTGACATTAAAGGAAAATTTGGGAAATGCACCAATATTGTTATTTCTTGATGGATCCAAAGAGTTTGTAGTTTACTGCGACACATGGAATCAAGGATTAGGTTGTGTACACATGCAAAAGGGGCAAAGTAATTGCCTAGGCATCAAGACAGCTAATGATCCATGCGAAGGATTATACAAAGCACGACCTAGAATTAGGAGCAGTTGTGTTTGCCTTTAAAACTTGAAGGCATTATTTGTATGGTACGAAGAGTGTCATCTATACGGATCACAAGAGCCTTTAATATATTTGATCAAAAGGAGTTGAATATGCGTCAGAGGAGGTGAATTGAGTTATTTAGTGACTATAAGTGTGAGATTCGCTACCATCCAAGTAAGGCGAATTTAGTGGCTGATGCATTAAGTAAGAAGGAACGAGTAAAACCTAGATGTGTACGAGCAATGGCTATGACTATTCAGTCTAGAGTAAGAGGAATGATACTCGCATCCAAGAGTGAGGCGTTTAAGCAAGAAAACGTACTTGCAAAAAAAGGCTACATGGTTTAGATTAACAGATGGAAAGGAAGGAAGACGAGAGTTTATACTTTATAGACCGTATATGGGTCCCGTTAGTAGGAGGTGTGCAAAAGTTAATTATGGACGAAGCTCATAAGACTAGGTACTCTGTACATCCTGGAGCGGATAAGATGTACCATGATCTTCGAGATATGTACTGGTGGTCGGGAATGAAGAGGGATATTGCTACTTATGTTAGCAAATGTTTAACTTGTTCAAAAGTGAAGGCTGAGCATCAAAGGCCTTCAGGTTTATTGCAACAACCCGAGATACCCGAATGGAAGTGGGATAATATCACTATGGATTTTATCACAAAACTACCTAGGTCAAAGAGTGGGCATGATTCAGTATGGGTAATAGTCGACAGACTTACCAAGTCAGCTTATTTTCTGGCAACGCGTGAAGATTATAGTACGGAGAAATTGGCAAGGTTATACATCGATGAGGTCGTTGCACGGCAGGGAGTGCCCATGTCGATTATTTCGGATCGAGATGGACGGTTTACTTCACATTTCTGGCAAACATTACAGAAAGCTTTAGGGACGCGATTGGATATGAGTACAGCTTATCATCCTCAAGTGGATGGACAAAGTGAGTGTACGATTCAGACTTTGGAGGATATGTTAAGGGCGTGTGTTATTGACTTTGGTGGCAATTGGGATGTTCACCTACCGTTAGCTGAATTCTCTTACAACAATAGTTATCATTCGAGCATTCGGTGTGCTCCGTTCGAAGCATTGTATGGAAGGAAATGTAGGTCGCCCGTCCTATGGGCGGAAATTGGTGAAAGTAGTTTGATTGGACCTGAACTAGTACAAGAAATAACTGATAAGGTAGTGTTGATAAAGGAAAAGCTCAAGGCGGCTAGGGATCGCCAAAAGAGTTATGCTGATAATAGAAGGAAACCTTTGGAATTTGAAATAGGAGATCGAGTGTTACTGAAGGTGTCGCCTTAGAAGGGCGTGATACGTTTTGGAAAGAAAGGTAAGTTAGCACCGAGGTATGTAGGACCGTTTGAGATCCTTGAAAGGATCGGCCCTGTAGCTTATCGGTTAAGATTGCATGACTAATTGAGTAGTGTGCATGACATATTCCACGTGTCAAATTTGAAGAAGTGTTTGGCGGATGCTAGTCTGCATGTGCCATTGGATGAAATCAAGATCGACAAGACTATTTATTTTGTTAAGGAACCTGTAGAGATTATGGACCGTGAGGTTAGGAGTTTAAAGCATAGTAGGATATCACTTGTGAAAGTTCGTTAGAATTCAAAACGTGGTCTCGAGTTCACTTGGGAGCACGAAGACCTTATGAGGTCTAAGTATCCCCATTTATTTAATGATAGAGCTGTTGAACCGGTTAGTTAAATCTCGGGACGAGATTTCTAAAAGGAGGGAATATTGTAACACCCGTGATTTGAGCAAGTTAGTCATACCTTTAGAGTTGTCTAAGTGTCTATATGTGTTATATGTGTGTGCTATGGGGCTTTATCTGTGTGTATGATTATCATTCTGAGGTGCGTGTTCATCTCATTTTACAATAGGTTTGAGATATTAAGGGTTATCTCCATTTCGTTCACGTGTAGTGACAATGGAAATGAGTGACGTGTTTGCATGCATTGCTACGTCAATATGTGGATAATTATGTGTTGCATTATTATGGAAAGTATGTCGTTAAGGAAGTGAATTAGGTTCATGAAATATGAGAATTAGTAATGAACTTTCTAAATATAGAAAGTATTTTTGGAAATGGAAGTTATAAATAGAAAGTTAGTATTTAGTTTTTCATGCAAAAGGTTTACTAATTTTCCAAGGTTTTTGTAGGAAATTAAGGTAAAGTGGGAAATGATATAATTAATAATGAAGTATATATATATATATATATATATATGGGGCCGATCGGTTTTATGGGGAAAAAGAGAAAAAAATGTATTTTACCTAATCCTAAGTTTAGTTAGATGAGGATTCTATTTAATTAGTTTAATAAGGAAAAACCCTGACTCATTCTTGCCTCCCTACCTTGTTTAGCCGAAATCCCTCACCAAAGAACAAGGAAGACAAAATTTTGATCCAATAAATTAAAAGCTAGATCGTGTTAGGACTAAGAAAGAACGCTAGGTAAGGTTTCTACTCTTGTTAATTCCTTATAAATCATGTAACAAATAATACGATGGATCATTAGGGTTTAAAACTTCTGTAATTAATGATGTTATAATCATGCTAGTGCGTTTAGGGTTTGATTAGGATCATATTGGTGTAAATGGTTAGGCTTAGATCGCGTTAGTTTGTGAATTAGGGTTTGGCAGATTTTAGGGTTGTGTTCAACTGATGTTATCTCCATGATGGTAACGTGTTTTGAGGTATTTCTAGTGTGTAAATTATAGTTCAGAGAGTCTCTTTCAAAAGTCAGCCTCGACATTTTGAGTTTTTCTTGAAGCCAAGTCAAATGTTCGTTACAAAGAAAAGTTGTGAAAACAGTAAAGAATACGCGATTTTTTTAGGTCTGAATTAGAGAGGTAAAACCCTTATTTAAAATTCAAATTAAGGTTAGTCAAAACACAGAAGTCAAGTTCTATATGTCTATTAACTTTCTTGAGAAAATTAGCCTCTAATTAGTTGCCTAAGTATGGTTAGCAAGGTCAAACATTTTAGTGCGCGTTCAGATCCGAATCTAGGTACTTTTGAATTAGGAATTTATTTGAAGTACTTGTACATGTGGTATGATTTTAGGGAAAATGAGGTAGTTATTAAATACCTAAATGAACATGGGTGATTTATGTGAGAATTTATTTAGTTCAATAAGTAAGGGTTGAAAGCGAGATAAGTGACACTAAAATTTTACGTTTTCGGGTAAAATGTAGATCATTAGAATTATGAGTAAAAGAAGTGGTTAAAGTTAGGAATGGTGTTGGGGTGACCCATGGGGATAATTAAATGCCATAGACATCCATCATATGATTGTTACATAGACTTAATCATTTGGCTTAGTTGCGTGTAACACGTTTATATTCTATTATGTAGATTTGTGTAAGATATTTAGAAGCTGCTTGAGCATCAGGTGAGTTTCATAGTCACATTTTTACTTTGTTTTCTTGGGATGGAAATGATGCAAAGTTTTTTAAAATGTTTTAATTGCTGTGATTATGTGGTTTAATTTATGAATGGACATTTGTGTGGCTATCATATGATATGTGCTAAGTGTTACGGGGTTTTACATCAGAGTGTAACGTTCCTACCCATTACGGTGGTTCCAAATGGAGGGTATTCTTAGCCCATTACTGTGTGGTTCCTAGTGGTAGGTATTCTTACCCAATTACTGTGTAGTTCCAATTGGAGGGTAGTCTTACCCATTAATGTGTGATATTTTGGTATGACTTGGATTGTAGGGTACGTTCCGTCCTGATTGTGGTTGTTTTGCTCGTATGCATGTTACGCCATTATAATATAGGTGAAGGAGGGCATAGTGGTGAGCTAGCTTAACTGTCCTGCCATTTCATTTTATTAATCTCTGTACTTGGTTTAAAGTTTTGAATCGTGTGTCCTTAAACCTATGACTCATCACTAACCTTTGTGTTTTACGTTTTTATGCATCATTTTCGGTAACCATAAGTAAGATCATAGGAATGTGAGAAGTGGCTAGAGAGACCTTAGGCTGCATGCGGAGTTTAATCTCCTAGCTTATTTCTTGTTTGATTGAATGTTGATTGTTTGTTGGTTTGATCTGCTTAGACTTGTTTTGGTTGTCTTTCATGTCTTAATATTGATGTGAACCCCTTTTACTTCAATATAAGACGCCGGCTATTATTTTATGTTTGCTTGAGTATTTCATAGCTTTGTGGTCCTTTAGGTTCCGTTTAGTTCATGTAGTTTTTTCACTATTGGTGACAGACATTACATAGTGTTGTGATGATATCCATTCTTATTACGCCTAGTGTTCTGCCTGGCGAGGTGTGCAGATTGGTATTCAAACCCTTTGGTATAGAGAAGTAGGTGTTTGAGCCTAGACAAATAACCTAGAGTCCTTCATATAGGATGCGATTTTAGGCTTAAGTGTGTAGTATTATAACAATTATCTTCCCCCCCTATTGCATAGCTTTTATTATCCATTTTGATCTAATTTAATTTAGTTAATTTTTTTGTCATACTGTTATCTGATATAAGTATATACTGATTTCTTAATAATTAGCCATGTCCCCATCTGACCATAAAATTTCGTTTGGGGAACCATTTTTCCAATTGGACTTTAAAGAAGCGCTATAGAGATCTAAAAAAGGAGCCAATTGAGAAGGAGCCTCTTATAAAACTAAAGGAGATAGGGTAGTTTGATAGCTTGCTAAGTGCCTTCATAGTAGACATGGACCCGCGGAGTTGGGTGACTCTTGCAAAGGCAAAGTCAAACCCAAGCGAGGCCCAACAAAAGTTTATTCCGTCTTTTACCTCGTCACGATGCTATTGATTATTTCTTTTGGATATTTTTATTTTGAGGTGCCCCTACATGACTTCCGTTCCTTTATGGTCATTTCAATTTTTACTTTATATAAGTAAGTATTCTTGATGGAGTATCCTTTCTGTTTGTTTAATGATAAAGGCATCACACACGGGGACATGGTTGGTGACCATGCTAGCGTTGATTGTTGTTTATGGTTAGGTGATAGAGTAATATGTTGTGATATGTGTGATCATGATAAGGATGGTTATATAGTTATTGGAATCCTTCTTTTACCTGATGAGCAATTATGTTAGGCTCAGTTGTGTAGTCAACAAGTTCCTTCTGCCTAACAATTACGAATATATTGGATACCTTTTATTTCTACTATTAGATTATGGATGTTAGTTCGTATATTAGAACTCATCATTTAGTATTCCTTGTTCGTATCATGTCTGAACGGATGTTCTATCGTTCCCATTCAATACCTTGATATGTATTAGTTGTTCGGATCTGCTGTTGTGGCTATTGGTACTTTTCATTGGTTCCTTTCTGGCGTTGATTTCTCATATGTATATTTGATTTTCTTTTGAGCGGTATTTGTTCGTAACAAGTTAGTACAGATATTTACGCCCTTATTTATATATCCTTCTATTTTCGTAACACGTTTGCGACGTGTTAGTATCGATGTTCTTCTATGTTTGATCTTTTGATCGTTATTTTAGATAAGACCTTACGTTCTTCATTTGGTTCGTAATGTCTTGTATGAGTTTCTCTTGTACGTGTTCGTTTAACTATTATTTTGACTATATGGTTCCTTATAAAACTTCCTGTTCACTTCAAACAATAGAAATGTGTACAAGATCTTTCACGTATTTTTTACAATCCCATTTTGGTATTACGATGTCCTTTGTTTGAGTAATATATTTAATATTAGACGTCGAGTTAATAAAAATCCTTTTTGAAATTAATATCTTGATGTGTTTGGAAAAACTATTCTTGAAAATGATTTCTGAATACTATGTATTAAACCTTTATAATGACTGTCTCTTTATTTTTATAAATTAATGTGATTTGGTTGAGTGTCAAAACAATGTTTTAAGGTAATCTTACATTTTTAATTTTGTTTTGATAAATTTTATTTTATGGAAAAGTATTTTAAAATGATTTTATATGGGTATAAAAGCAGATAACACTTTATAAAACTATCTCTTGATTTTATTATTTATAAAAACCATGTTAAAATGAATTTTTTTTAAAAGATTATATTTAAAGATGATAATATTTTATATTTAAATGATTTTTTCTTCTTAAAACGATTGGCCGTTATGTTTTCAAAATGAATTTTTATAAAACATATTTAGTTGGTTCTTTCTTTCGAGTAAAGGTCGATTATTGGTATAAAGAATTCTATCTTTTGTTTTATCAATCTTGTTACGCTATTATTATTCGAAATGGTTCCTTTTGTCTTGTAACGCTTTGAAACTTCTTTATGGTTTGCTTTTCCTATCGTAAGATTATTCCATCTTTCTCTTTTAAGGATTCTTATGTCATTTGATCCACATCTATTTACATATGTGAAGTCCCTTATATGACTTCTAGCCCTTGATTCGATATTCGTTTTCTACCCTATTCGATGGTTCGTAACCCTTAGAAATCGTTTGATATACGTTTTATTTGACCAAGTCACTCTCCGTGGGGAGCACCAGTGTTGTTTGCTGAAGAAGGGAAGTTGTTTGCCTAGCTTTCCAAGTATGAATTCTGGCTATAAGAAGTGCGTGTTCTCGGACACGTTGATTAACATCAATGATATTCTCATGGACTCTAGTAAGATAGAAGCAATGAGGAATTTAAAAGTACCTAAGACGCCATCCGAGATATGATCGTTCTTGGGATTGACAGGTTACTATCGACATTTTATCATGAAATTTTCTAAGATTGCTAAACCCCTTACTTTACTGACTCAGAAGAATCAGAAGTATGAGTGGGCCAAGGAACAAGAGGAAGCTTTTCAGACATTGAAGGACAATTTAGGAAATGCACCAATATTGTTATTTCTCAATAGATCCAAAGAGTTTGTAGTTTACTGCGACGCGTGGAATCAAGGATTAGGTTGTGTACTCATGCAAAAGGGGCAAAGTAATTGCCTAGGCATCAAGACAGCTAAAGATCCATGCGAAGGATTATACAACGCACGACCTAGAATTAGGAGCAGTTGTGTTTGCCTTTAAAACTTGGAGGCATTATTTGTATGGTACGAAGAGTGTCATCTATACGGATTACAAGAGCCATCAACATATATTTGATCAGAAGGAGTTGAATATGCGTCAGAGGAGGTAAATTGAGTTATTTAGTAACTATAAGTGTGAGATTCGCTACCATCCAAGTAAGGCGAATGTGGTGGCTGATGCATTAAGTAGGAAGGAACGAGTGAAACCTAGACGTGTACGAGCAATGGCTATGACTATTCAATCTGGAGTAAGAGGAATGATACTGGCATCCCAGAGTGAGGCGTTCAAGCAAGAAAACGTACTTGCAAAAAAAGGCTACATGGTTTAGATCAACAGATGGAAAGGAAGGAAGACGAGAGTTTATACTTTATAGACCGTATATGGGTCCTATTAGTAGGAGGTATGCGAAAGTTAATTATGAACGAAGCTCATGAGACTAGGTACTCTATACATCTCAGAGCGGATAAGATGTACCATGATCTTTGAGAAATGTACTGGTGGTCAGGAATGAAGAGGGATATTGCTACTTATGTTAGCAAATGTTTAACTTGTTCAAAAGTGAAAGCTGAGCATCAAAGGCCTTCAGGTTTATTGCAACAACCCGAGATACCCGAATGGAAGTGGGATAATATCACTATGGATTTTATCACAAAACTACCTAGGTCAAAGAGTAGGCATGATTCAGTATTGGTAATAGTCGACAGACTTACCAAGTCAGCTTATTTCTAGCAACGCGTAAGATTATAGTACGGAGTTAAATTGCAATGTTATACATAGATGAGTCGTGTGCTCGACAGGAGTGCCCCATTGTAATATTTTGGATCGAGATGGACGGTTTACCTTACATTTCATGTAAAACAAACAATACAGAAAGCTTTAGGGACGAGCGATTAGATATGATACCGCTTATTCATCCTCAAGTGATGGACAAAGTGAGTTGTACATTCAACTTTTTGGAGGATATGTTAAGGGCGTGTGTTATTGACTTTGGTGGCAATTGGGATGTTCACCTACCGTTAGCTGAATTCTCTTACAACAATAGTTATCATTCGAGCATTCGGTGTGCTCCGCTCAAAGCATTGTATGGAAGGAAATGTAGGTCGCCCGTCCTATGGGCGGAAATTGGTGAAAGTAGTTTGATTGGACCTGAACTAGTACAAGAAATAACTGATAAGGTAGTGTTGATAAAGGAAAAGCTCAAGGCGGCTAGGGATCGCCAAAAGAGTTATGCTGATAATAGAAGGAAACCTTTGGAATTTGAAATAGGAGATCGAGTGTTACTGAAGGTGTCGCCTTAGAAGGGCGTGATACGTTTTGGAAAGAAAGGTAAGTTATCACCGAGGTATGTAGGACCGTTTGAGATCCTTGAAAGGATCGGCCCTGTAGCTTATCGGTTAAGATTGCCTGAGGAATTGAGTAGTGTGCATGACACATTCCACGTGTCAAATTTGAAGAAGTGTTTGGCGGATGCTAGTCTGCATGTGCCATTGGATGAAATCAAGATCGACAAGACTATTCGTTTTGTTGAGGAACCTGTAGAGATTATAGACCGTGAGGTTAGGAGTTTGAAGCGTAGTAGGATATCACTTGTGAAAGTTCATTAGAATTCAAAGCGTGGTCTCGAGTTCACTTGGGAGCACGAAGACCTTATGAGGTCTATGTATCCCCGGTTATTTGATGATAGAGCTGTTGAACCGGTTAGTTAAATCTTGGGACGAGATTTCCTTAAGGAGGGGATACTGTAACACCCGTGATTTGAGCATGTTAGTCATACCATTAGAGTTGTCTAAGTGTCTATACGTGTTATAATTTTGTGCTAATGGGCTTTAATCTGTGTTATGATTATCATTCTAGTGCGTGTTCATCTCATTTTTAAGAATGGGTTTGGAGATATTGAGGTTTATCTCCATTTCGTTCACGTGTAGTTACAAGGAAATGAAGTGGACGTGTTTGCATTTGCTACGTCAATATGTAAATAATTATTGTTGCATTATTATAGAAATTATGCTCGTTAAGGAAGTGAATTAATTAGGTTCCGTGAAATTAAGAGATTAGTAATAAACTATCTAATATAGAATTGTTTTTGGAAATGAAAGTTATAAATAGAAAGTTAGTATTTAGTTTTTCATTCAAAAGGTTTACTAATTTTTCTAAGGTTTTTGTAGGAAATTAAGGTAAAGTAGGAAATGAATATAAATAAATAAAATATAAATGATATAATAAGGTGTGTGGGAGGTGGGAAACCTAAGCTCATACGTTGCCTTCCCCAACTTGTTAGTTAGATTAAGAATCCTATTTTAATTGTTTAATAAGAAAATATCCCTAACCATTCTTGCCTCCCCAAACTGTTTAGCTTAAACCCTCCCCTAAGACAAGGAAGAAATAATTTTGATCCAAGAATTAAGAGCTAGATCGTTTTTAGGATCAAGAAAGAACGCTAGGTAAGGATTATACTCTTGTTAATTCTTTATAAATCATGTAACAAATAATATGATGGATCATTAGGGTTTAAAACTTATGAAATTAATGATGTTATAATCATGCTAGTGCGTTTAGGGTTTGATTAGGATCATATTGGTTTAAACGGTTAGGCTTAGATCGCGTTAATTTGTGAATTAGGGTTTGGCAGATTTTAGGACTGTGTTCAAATGATGTTATTTTCATGATGGTAACGTGTTTTGAGGTGTTTTCTAGTCTAGTGCGTAAATGTATTCAGAGAGTCCTACTTTCAAAAAGTCCCGGCCTCGATCGATTTTGGAGTTCTGAAGTTATTAAATGGTCGAATACAAGAAAAGTTTTCAAAACAATTTAAACAGTAAATACGGGTCAGATTTAGGTCAGAATTAGATAGGTAAAACCCTTACTTAAAATTAGAATTAAGGTTATCCAAAACATAAAAGTCAAGTTCTATATGTCTATTAACTTCCCTGAGAAAATTAGCATCTAATTAGTTGCCTAAGTATGGTTAGCAAGGTCAAATATTTTAGTGCGCGTTTAGATCCGAATCTGGGTACTTTTGAATTAGGAATTTATTTAAGGTACTTGTACACATGGTATGATTTTAGGGCAAATGAGGTAGTTAGTAAACACCTAAGTGAACATGATTGATTATGTAGAATTTATTTAGTTCAATAGTAAGGTTGGAACCGAGATAAGTGACACTAAAATTCTGCGTTTTCTGGTAAAATGTAGATCATTAGAATTATGAGTAAAAGAAGTGGTTAAAGTTGGCAATGGTGGTGGGGTGACCCATGGGGATAATTAAACACCATAGACATCCATCATATGATTATTAAATGGACTTAAGAATTTGGCTTAGTAGCGTGTAACACATTTATATTCTATTGTGTAGATTTATGTAAGATATTTGATAGCTGCTTGAGCATCAGGTGAGTTTCATAGTTCCATTTTTACTTTGTGTTCTTGGGATGGAAATGATGCAAAGGTTTTAAAATGTTTTAATTGATGTGATTATGTGGTTTAATTTATGCATGGACATTGTGTGGCTATCATATGATATGTGCATAAGTGTTTACGATTTGTTGATCGGAGGGTAAACTTCCTAACCACAATTACAGTGTGTTCCAATGGAGGTATTCTTACCCAATTACTGTGTGGTTCCTAATGGAGGGTATTCTTATCCAATTACTGTGTGGTTCCAATTGGAGGGTAGTCTTACCTATTATTGTGTGATATTTTGGTATGGCTTGGATCATGGGGCACGTTCCGTCCTGATTGTGGTTGTTTTGCTCGTAATGCATGTTAGCCAGTATAATAGCTAGCTTAACTGTCCTTCCATGTTCATTTTTATTAATCACGGTAATTGGTTTAAAGTTTGAATTGTGTATCATAAACCTATGACTCTCACCAACCTTTGTGTTGATGTTTTTAAGCATCATTTTCAGGTGAGCATAAGGAAGATCATAAGAATGTGAGAAGTGGCTAGAGAGACCTTAGGCTGCATGCGGAATTTAATCTTCTAGCTTATTTCTTGTTTGATTGAATGTTGATTGTTTGTTGGTTTGATCTGCTTAGACTTGTTTTGGTTGTCTTTCATGTCTTAGTATTGATATGAACCCCTTTTACTTTAATATAAGACGCCGGTTATTATTTTATGTTTGCTTGGGTATTTTCATGACACTTTGTGTCCCTTATATTTCGTTTAGTTCATGTAGTTTTCTTTATTGTGACACCATTGTGTTGTGACGATATCCATTCTCATTACCCCTCGTGTTTCCTCCGCCTCAGGTTGACAGTTTCCTGGTTTTACTCAATATAATAAAGGTTCTTAGGGAAATTCATAGTGAAATCACCATATTTTGCTCTGGAATTTGTATAATCTTTTTTATTCCTTTGATAAATGATCTTGCTGAATTCATGAATGATATCTTATGTGTGTTTGTACTTGTATTAAATATGGATAGTCTCTTAAATTTTGTTCAAAGCATTATGAGGTATTATGAAATATTTTGATTGTTTTGATATGCTTTCAATGTTTATGCTTTTTGCTTGATATGTTATTATTCGGATTATTGTCTATCCTTTGGTTGATCATCTCAGTCGATATAGGTCGAAAGGCATGATTGTGTGGTTGATTTTGAGTCACGAATCAATACTAGAATTGGGAGAATTGTATAGTAAATTGCTAGACAACCCGAATGATTATGTGTTTAAGGCCTAATCTCACGTCCAACGACTTGATTAAGGGAAGCATACTTGTATAAATATTGGTCATAAACCTATCTTAATCCGCTTTTTTGGTTTGGGTCAAAGGTCGAAAGAATTCTATTGCATAATTGGTAGACATACTTGCTATTGTGATTACCCATCATTTGTGGTTTGTATGATTTGTTTGTGATTGAGCATATCTTTACATATCATTTCTAGACTCATGTCTCTCTAAGCCTAAACAACATGTTTTAATCATCTTGGTATAATCTAAATCATTTCTAGCGTTTGGTATAACTTGGTTGTTAAATCAAATATGAGTCTAATGATCGTGATTATCATTTGGACTTTCTTTATAAACTACTTTTTGAATCTGAAAACGCACTACTCCTTTAGGATGACCTGGACTTACCTAGACTCTACTACACTTAAAAGGGTATACTTTCCCGTGTGTTTCCATCTATTAATCGGTAATTCTAGTATTATAAATTTAAAGCTTTTAAAACACATCAGTCATTAAAATTTTAAATTTTGGACAAAATTACCTCTTATGCTATGTTTTGATATAGTACCTATCATTTTAAGGACAAAGCAAATGGAAAATGAAAGAATAGTTTCTAAAGCTTATTTCCCCCTTAAAGTACGTTGTACATTGTCCCCAATGTTCTATAAAAGTACCTGCAAAAAAACGATAAAAGGAAAAGATAACAAGTAAAGAAATGTACTCCCCTGGTTTGCTTAATAATTGAGAAGAGACATGCGATAACTGGTTAAATCGTCCTCTAAGAGTCATCTATCGAAATTTCCTAAGAACTTCCAAGCTTCTTCTCATTAAATATAACTTGTAAATCAAAGGCAAAGACAACTACACAAGCGTAAAACCAGATTGTGAAAGATAAATTAACAACCCATTAACTAAGTTTAGACTCTATGAAAGCAATAAAGATAGGATGAAAGTAATGTCAAAATCATAGGTTTTTGTAGATTTACAAAAGAATTTCATATTTTAGATGTTACACAAGTTATATTTTCAAAAATACTTAAAAATATCTAATTTTCTAGTAGCTGACCTCATGACGCCGTCAGGAATATCTTGACGTCATCATAGAGGTCGAGCTGAAGGCGTCACATACAATCTGTAACGCCGTCTCCACATTCTGTGAAAATTCACTTTTTGTTTTTGATGAAAAATTTCCTAAACGTAATCTTCTAAGTTATTTCCTGTACCAAATACTTACAATAAAAGCAATAAAGATTAGATGAGAGTAATGATATAATTATTGGTTTTCTGCAGGTTTTCAAAAGAATTAAAATACAAGACTCTTCTAATTACGGGAAAAGTAAATATTGGGTTGCCTCCTAAAAAGCGCTTGTTTTTTTCGAGTCCAGAGACTGACTCTACGCTTATTTGACGCATAAAAGGTGGGTCTCCCCTACACTTAAGGTCAAGTTCGGGTGATAGTAGCAATACACACCATTTTGATAGAGGTATGCCACGTGGGGTGAAGGCAGTAATGGTTAAGGGTTCTACTACCTTCATCCTAAAACTACCTGAATCCTTTAGTTTGATTGGTGGATTTGAAATTGGAGAAAAATTATGACCAATAATTAGAGTTATGTCATTCTTATGAAGATTATGCTCTAACGACTCTTTATCCATTTCGGTTCCCATCATCTTTATCTCGACTTCATCTTCGTACTCAAGATTATTTTCCTCAAATGAATGAAGTATTGGCATTTTGAGGTTGGAATTTAGGTGTTGGTGAGGGTATCTATAGATAGTGGGTTTAGTATTAGAAATCATCGAGACCATATTCACCATGCTAGGCTTGAGTATTTTAGGGGTTACGGTAGGGGTGTGAGTAGGGAATTTAGTGATCTTTTTTATTTTTATGGAATGAGCTCGTTGTGCCTCTATTTTGACCTTCAGGGTTGCTATTAAACTATCTGCGAGACACATGAATGTGTCTTTTGTTTTTCTCATATCTTTCTCTAATTTCCTAATTTGATCCTCTTGATCATCAATTAATTTCAGTATTCGTGCCTCTAATTCCTCTTGATAAGGCCTTTTGGGAAACATGAATCCTACCTCATACTCTAATAGCACTTCATTCCTCATTAAAGATTCTACTCGACACTCCATACTTTCTAACTTCTGTTCTAAAGTGGCATCTATGTAGTCGGGACTTTCTTTTTCAGAAAATATTGGTTCGTTCCACTCTTCTTCTTCGTATTAGACTAAATCTTCGATGGTTTTCCATGCTTCTTCCGGCCTTAATTTTCTAAGTCTCCTGCCTGCTGCATAGTCAATGGCCATCTGGGTGGTGTAGTCGGCATGATCATAAAAGATTTAAACTTGAAGTCATAGATCAAGACCATGATGAGGGACTTTTTGGAGTAAGTCCTTAAAACGAGTCCACGCATCATAGAGAGATTCATCTTGACATTGTTGGAACATAAAGATATCATTTTTAAGTTTAGCTGTTCTTCCTGGTGAGAAAAACTGTGCGAGGAAATGAGTGGTGAGATCATCCCAAGTCGAGATAGATCCCGCGGGTAGACGATCAAGCTAATTGAAGGCTTGGTCACGAAGAAAAAATCTGAATAGACGCTAACAAGTGGTATTTCTTGTAGCACCATTAAGGTTAATGGAATCTACAGTCATGAGAAAGTCCTTAAGATGTTGGATCGGGTCTTTGGACATAAGTCTGTGGAATGCACATCCGTTTTGCACCAACCGAATGGTGTCGGATCGAAGAGGTACCATGTTGTTCCCTACGGGGAGCTCAATAGTATTCCTGTGGCCTTTGTGGCTAGGTTTGGAGTAATCTTCAAGAGTACGGATAGGATTCTTGTCACCCATGGAGGTTGATGAGAATGGGTTACGAAACAGATAACACAAAGAAAAGATAGACTACAAGAAAGCTAATATGCGGAATTAAAGTCTCACTTGAAAGGATTCAAGCGAGTAGGACTAAGTTAAACTATGATTAAAACCTAACTATTCCCCATGCAACGGCACCAAAAACTTAATGTGGAGGTCGTAAGGGCTTTTTACAAGAAGTTTTACAACTCCCTAGGCAAAGTACCTAACCGTTGTAGTAGAAGTATAGGCAAGACTCGAGGGTTGTTATCATTCTCTATGGGAATAGGTTGGGAAGGCTTGATCATGGATCTAACAAAATTCTAGGGGCTGAGAGAAGATTATTTTTGTATGTTTGTATTTTATAGAAAGCAGGTTAATTTATGGTTTGAGGGGTTTGTTTGTTTAACTAATAACTAAACTAATATCTACTCTACTAGTGATAACTTTATGATAATTAAATGTATTTACTTAATCGTGCATTACTTATCAGATTGCTTCTCCTAATCCTATTGCCTTGTCACACTTGTGATGATATGTGTAAGTATTTCCTAGGTCATGAACAGATTACACGAACCCGCCGTCTATTTAATATTCCGTTAAGGCAACACACAAGTAAGGTAGTATGAAGACTATTACAAGGCCCCTAAGAGTATATTAAATGCTTGTGAAATATCTTAAGAGGGATCAACCATATAAGGAGGTAAGGTAGTATGAAGACTGTTACCCGATGGTATCCTTTCTACGCAATCACGTTTCCCTAGACGTGTCTATAGTGATACAGACAAAACTGGTTTTCTAAAGCCTAACGCGCACATTCATCAACAAGAAGCAACAGTAATAGGATCTACAATCCGACTTTCATGCAATCATAAGCAAATATAAAGGAGGGTTGAGCCTCGCATGTTATAATGAAAGTAAGAAGATAAATCAATCACACAACACATAGACATATGGAATGATTAATGATAAATAATCTTACTTTAATTAAAACAAGGATCCAATGTAGTACAATAGGGTTTTGAGGCCCTAAAAATGACCTATGAAGTTGTTACAAAAGCTAGGGTTCGTCTCCCAAAAGTTATACAAAGTTACACACTTAAAACCCTAAAATCGGTTTTGTATATATAGAGATATCGTTGTGACGGCATCGCTTTGTACTCCTGACGCCATCTCCACGTAGATGGTTCTAGATCCACTTTAAGTCGGCCACGTCCTGACGCGGTCGCTGAATCTCTAACGTCGTCACCATGAATGTCATGACGTCGTCGCTTTATGGGTGTGACGCCGTCTCCGGGCTCTGAGTGAATAATTCTTCATGGTTCTTGGTGTAGAGTCGTAGTCTTGTCCATTTTTTTCTCCAAATGAACCCAAGTCATGTGTATTTCCTCTAAATGCCACCCAAGTGCTAAAAACCTAAAAGCAAACGATTAAGCACATAATCTGGGCATATTTGCATGATTTAGGGGGTTAAATGACCCCGAAATAGTGTATAAAATGACACCTCATCACTAAAACTAATTTTTTTTCAAGCATACTTTTTTGAAATTATTAGTTACATAACCCGCACACATAACCCTTATTAGATATTGTGAGAATTTAGCCTTATCCATTTCTAGATGTTTACCCAAATTCCACAAAATTATGAGTGTGCCGGTGATGTTGTAGACTTTAGAACTTGGCTTGGTATATCTATTCGAGACCATAATAATAAGTACTTTTTTATATAGATGGATTGACATTTTCTAAACTAGTAAATTTATTGGATTACACCCAAAAAGCCTATACATGTTGTAATATTAACTAACTACACTGGTTAGTTAACCCCCTTATAAACTTTTTTGTTTACTCTCGTTATTAAAGTAAGATACCCCTAGAAAAACTTGCTGAGCCATTCCATTCTTTTCTTACACCAAATATTTAATTCGTTACACCTTTACACCTTAGCCTACCCTATTAGATTAAGTCCTTAATCAGTTGTTAGTTGCTTTTGTGTAAAGTATTGTGTTTCCTGTATCGCAATGCAAAGTTTTCTATCTATGGTTAGGTCGGAAAAATTGCACAATGCAATTGGGTACGTGTGTGAAATTTCTATCTATGGTTAGGTCGAAAAAATTGCACAATGCAATGGGAATGGGAAAGTAGTGTATATTTTTAAATCTTAATTTTTTAGTGTGTTTTACTACTTTTACAAATTATTATTTACATCCGAAGTATGAAGAAGAATGGATAAATTATCCGGATTCATTGTGATCGTGAAGATGGTGAAATTACACTACAATTCGAAGTGTATATATGTTTAAAAAAATCAAAAAAGTGAAAAATACAAAAAAAGTGATTCTGTAGAGTATTGTTGTATGTTGGTCGAAATAAACCAACCATGTATTTCTTGTATAAAGTGGTCGATATCACCACTAATGTTGTAAAGTATGTATATTATGGATGTTTGGGAGTTGATCGTTACGGGAACGCCAACTAATGTTGTTTTTGTTGATCTATGTTGGGTTCAGTTCCTGAGCCCTTCAGTCTTTCAGTAGATTTAAACATAAAGTCTCCTAAGTGTTTCTCAAGCTGAAGTCTTTCAGCTTGAGTCGCTGAAGCTTCTTCAACGTCAACTCTTTAGGTCCTTAGAAGATTTGGAAGTATCTTCACTTCAGTATATGCAATGGTACAAAAACTAAAGAAGGACTCTTGGTTGGAGCTTTAGTTCAACTTGGTTGACAATTCCAAGCTGAACGTTGTCTATCTCCTTAACAGAAATTGAAACGTATTGTCTCACTTCTAGAAGGTTTACAATGCGGAGAAAAGATTGCTTTATGTCAAAAGGAATAAAGCAATCTCCTTGGGAAAAGGTGCTTCTAAAGTTGGTATAGAAGTACAACAACTTTCCTTAAAGGACTATACTTGTACTTTAGAGCACGTCTGCATTAACTGGTATCTCAACCACCCATTGGATGCATGACACTTGTACTAGGTTAACTTGTAGACCCTAATATCTTTGCCTATAAAAGGAAATAGATTCTCAGAGTAAATGCTATCTCTTCCAATTAATGTGATACACATTGAAGAGTTCATTTATCTCTCAAACAAACTGACTCGTACTACTAAAAGCTTAAGCTTCAGTTTAGTCATAACAAGTTTGTTTTCTTATTCTTATAACTTTGGTTAGAGAATAAGTTTGAAGGAGATAACACCCCAATTGTCATTCAACCACCTTGCTATTCCGCAAGCAAGGTGTGTCATAGATTCTTTATTTGATTCTAATAAAACTCTATACGTTGAAAAGTACTTCTGTGTGTTTTAAACTTATTCTTTATATTGTTCATATATATATTTGTTTAAAACTCACTTTGTTGCTATGGAATCTGATTAGTTTAATTTAATAAACCTTATATCAGATTTCAAGGGACCAACAAGTGGTATCAGAGCCTTCTGGTTTATAAAATCCCTTGAAAAAGGATATATAAAGGCTCAAAGATTTTTAAAATCAAGATCCATCTTAAATGGCAGCAGTAGAAGTAACACAGACTCTTGAATACAAGGGTGGCCAGTTAAATGCCGCTTCTGTACTAGAGGTGGAAAATTTCACCAATTAGAAAAAGAGGTTCATGTGTCATATCATTGGTATTGAACCTCAATTTGAAAATATCATTAAAAACGGTCCTTTTATTCTCATGGTAGCTGGTCAAAGGAAGCCAGAAGGACAATGGACTACAGATGAGAGAAAGGCTGCTAACTTAGATCAACATCTCAAAAGTCTCATCATGTCCATCCTTCCAGATGACCAAATGAATTCTATCATAAATTGATTAACTGCTAAATCAACATGGAATGACCTGATACTATATCACGAGGGCCCTTTTGATGTGAAAGAAAGTAGGGTCATGGACCTGAGGTTGTGCTATAACACCTTCAAATTCAAATAAGGTGAATCTCTAACACAAACTTTCACCAGATACAAAGCTTTGATGAATGAGTTAGTAAATGATGGCATTAACCTTTCAAAGCTTGAAATAAATACTGGTTTTATAAACGGGTTACAGAAAAAGTGGCTAAGTTTCTGCCAAAGTCTCAGAAACACAAATCATGTGAACGATTCTGAGCTTGCTTCTCTATTTGGTAAACTCAAATATGAAGAAAACCTAATAGACAGTAATTATGAGACTGAAAAGAAGAAATCTCTTGTCTCTGCAACACGTCTGTCAACTTCTTTCTTCTCTTCCTCTATTGTCCAGGACTTTCAAGATAGCCTTGATGATGAAGAGGATACAAGAAGCAGTCATGAGTATCTGAATGATCTAGAGGAAGAATACCAAGCAAGAGCTCTTTTAGCTAAATCTAAATTATTCTTTAATAAAGGCACTCAAAGGTTCAGCAGTACAAAAGCAACTGACCAAACTAAATGTCACAAATGTGGCAAGAAGGGTCACTTTGTAAGAGACTACTGGTTAAAAACTTCAATTTCCACATATTAGTCACCCTTTCAACCAAAACCTCTTAGTTCCCCTTAGCACAAACCTGAACTAAGGCCTACCAAAGACTTTAAAGCCAAATATAACAAAGTCAAGGCTAAACTGGCTCTCCTAAGTTCAAGTGCTTCAGCCTCTAAAGCCTTTATGGTAAAGAACAAAGGTCTTATCGCTGAAGCCTATGAATGGGATGAAGAAGAAGTGTCATCAGATGACAATGAGATGGTGGAAGTAAAAGTACTCATGGCACTAGCTGAAGAAAATGATGTTGTCAGTAAAGAAGGTGCCAGAAATGGTGAATGGGTAAAGATCTCTATGAGAAAGGTACACACTCTTCTTGAAATGGAAGATAATGATGATAGAAAAGTCTGTCTAGATTATTGGTGTATTGATCTAAATTATATTAAAGAATAAAGAAGTAATCTTTTGTCAAAACACAGAAATCTTGTTCATGAACTGAATACATGCAAAGAACAATTTTAGTATTAAAACAAGCAAAACTTGATTTTCTTACCATGCAGCATGTAAACACTGAAATTCTCAAAGAGAATAAAAACTTAAGAACTAAACTAAAAGAGCTAAAAGCAATCACTGAAACATGGCTTAACTGTTCTAACAAAGAATTAGTGTATCAGTGAACAAATCCCCTCTCAAAAGAAGAGAATTATAAGAGTTGATCGACTCACTGAAGATCCCTCTAATTCAGGGCAAAAAGACCTAATCTTTATAAAATCTTCAGTTGATGATACAAAAGTGACCATACTTGATGTTAAAAGACCCTGGTTGTCTGAAGCTGAAGGTTTTATTCTGCCAAATCATGATACTAGTAGGATACTCCTAGCTGAGTCACAAAGAAACATAATTGATCCTTCATTTGCTGTCACTGGCTCTTCAGCAACTGATTATGATTCAATAGATGAATCTTCAATCTGCAGCACCCCTCTTCCTCCACTGAAGAAGTTGGATGGTGCTGAACCTATTTCTGGACCAAAGAATATCAAATCAATTTTGAGGCCAAAATCCACATTCAAAGCTGAAGCTTTAAAAGGTGTCATAATAAATGAACCATCCTCAGCTCCTGTTAAGGTTAACAAAAACTCTTCAGCTTGGGTAGTTTACTCAGCTCCTACTGGTAAACTAAAAAGTGTGAAAATTAAAGATGATCCTCCTTTATCTATTGTAACGAAAGAACTTAACAATCTAAAATTACAATTTAGCAAGAATCAGTCATCATACTCTAGAAGTAATCAACCACAACAGGTTCCACAAAATGCACTTCAAAACAAACACAAAACACAATTCAAAAAGAGTTGTGATTTGTGTGGCTTAAAAATCATCTCTCTAAAAATTGTTATAAAGTTCTGTTTTGTAAAAGGTGTGAGAAAACTGGTCACAGAACTTGTGATCATGCTGAGTACATTTCAAACATAAACATGTCTCAGCATCTCAAAAGTCTGGGTAGAGCTTCTTCAAGATCTAAAATCCCAAGACCATCAAAACTCTTCTTTTCACCTTGCACACACTATGGTCGTATAGATCATTTATCTAATAAATGTTTAGACTATCCCATATGTGGATTATGTAAAAGTTATGACCATGACACAAATGCTCATAATAGGATTATCTCTCTAGAAAGATAGATCAATCCAAGAAATCCTCAACATAGTTCAAAAGATGTGAAGTATGTGGTAGCTCAACTCATACCACAACTGATCACTATGATATTGAATAGTTCAAAAGAAGTGAAGCACTTCAAGCCAATAAGGCTGAGGCTCTAAAAACAACTAGAGTTGAATCATCAAATGCTAACAGATCTAAGACTCCCACTAAAAGGTGGGTTTCTAAGTGAAACTAACCATTCTGAACGTATTTGTGTAGTGTGACATCAGGAAGCCCATCTGGTACTTGGACAGTGGATGCTCAAGGCATATGACTGGTGTCAAGAGTTACCTGCATAAATTCATGGAACAATCAAGACCTAAAGTAGTATTTGGAGATGACTCTACATGCACAACTGAAGGTTATGGCTCTAATAAATGTAATGGTATAGTTTTCACAAAAGTAGCATTTGTAAATGGTCTTAAGTACAATCTAATCAGCATCAGTCAACTATGTGATGCTAAGTATATTGTTCAGTTTGATGAGAAAAGAGGAATAATCTTCAACTTCAACAAAGAAGTTGTAATGATTGCCCTAAGAGTAAGAGATTTATATGTTCTTGACATGACATCTTCTGCTCAAGAATCGTGCTTCTTTGCCAGAGCTTCTGAAAATCTTAACTGGCTTTGGCATAAAAGACTTGCTCATCTAAACTTTAAAACAATCAACAAACTGGCAAAACAAATCTTGTTATTGGTTTTCCCTCACTTGTCTACTCAAAGGATAAACCATGTTCATCATGTGAAAAGGGAAAGCAACATAGAGCCAGTTTCAAAACAAACTAGACATTTTCTATCAAGAAATGTCTTCATCTTCTTCACATGGACTTATTTGGACCTGTAACTCCTAGGTCTATTAACCATGAAATATACACTCTTGTCATTGTTGATGAGTACTCAAGGTACACATGGGTATACTTCTTGAAGAAGAAAAGTCAAGCACCTGAAACCATCATGTCCTTCATCAAAAGAGTTGAAAATCAAAATGACATCAAAGTCAAACAACTCAGAACTGACAATGGTACTGAATTCTAGAATAGCATTCTTGTCAACTTCTATGATGAAAAAGGGATTTCTTAAAACTTTTCCTCTCCCTACACACCTGAACAAAATGGTGTTGCTGAAATGAAAAATAGAACCCTCATAGAAGCTGCTAGAACATATACTAGACTAAAGCTGTAGCCACTGCATGCTACACTCAAAACAGATCCACCATTGTAAAAAGACATCTCAAAACTCCTTATGAAATTTTTTGTAAGAGAATCCTAAACATCAATTTTTATTCATGTCTTTGGATGTCCAGTTTACATCCACAATCATAAAGATCACTAGTTTCCAAGGCCTTCAGAGTCTTCAACACAAGAAGACAGCAAACTAAAGAAACCTATCACATCACATTTGATGAAAGCCCTGAGGCTATCAAATTCTTAAAATCTTTAGTTGACAACATCAACATTGCTGAAAGTGAAAGATATCTACCTAATGAATATCTTCATCCCTATGATCCTTCTCAAAGGTATCAAACAAACAACAATGATCTGTCCTTCATAAAACCCTATGAATGTCCTAAACCAGTTGTTCTTGAAATTGAAGTTTCATCTGACCAAAATGGTCAAACTGATCAAGATGATCACAATGATCAAAATGATCAATCTGTTCAGAATGATGAAATCTTAAATGACGATCACTCTGAACATTCCAATCACACCAATGATGAACAACAAATCATTGATAATCTCTCAAATACTAAAGACATTCAGATCCTTGAACACTTATCCTCTCCAAATGTAGAGGATACTTCAGTACAAAATACAATCCTAATTCTAAATCCCTCGTCATCTATTCTATCCATGGTCACACCAGCTCCTCAAGACAGATGGTCTCAAGACAAACACATTGAGCTGGTCAATGTCATTGGTAATCCAGGAGCTAGGATGCTCACTAGAGCCATGGCCAAAGAACTTAGTGTAGCTTCAGCTCATGAATGTCCCTTTGTAGATTTTCTCTTTGAAGAAGAACCTAAAAAGGTATCTAAAGCACTACAACATCCAAGATGGGTTGATACCATATAAGATAAACTAAACCAATTTGCTAGAAACAAATTCTGGACATTAGTTCTTGCACCTTATGGTAAAACCATAATTGGCTCCAAATGGGTCTAAAGGAACAAAAAGGATGAAACTGGAATTGTCATCAAAAACAAGGCAAGACTTATAGCTCAAGGCTATAATCAGCAAGAAGGCATAGATTACGATGAGACATTTGCTCCAGTTGCAAGACTTAAAGAAATCAGAATCTATCTTGCCTTTGCCATATACATGAACTTCATTGTTTATCAAATGGATGTCAAAAGTGCATTCCTTAATGGTAAACTAAAAGAAGAAGTTTGTGTCAAACAACATCCAGGATTTGAGAGCAATGAGTTTCCTAACCATGTATGCAAATTGGACAAAGCCCTTTACGGACTTAAACAAGCTCCAAGAGCGTGGTACAAAACTCTCTTAACCTTTCTCACTGAACACAAGTTTGTAATAGGAAAGATAGACAACACTCTATTTGTCTACAAAACTCAAACTGATGTGATTCTGGTTTAAATCTATGTTGATGACATTATATTTGGGTCTATCAGCACAAAATTATGCAAATAGTTTGCTAAACTGATGACTCAAAGATATGAAATGAGTATGATAGGTGTCCTCACCTATTTCCTTATATTTCAGATTAAGCAATCTGAAAGAGGCATTTTAATCAACCAAGAAAAATAAGTCAAGGATCTGCTGACATAAATGGTTCATCAGTGAAAACTCCAATGGTACCCCCTAACAATTTAGGACCTGATCTCAGCGGCAAAGCTGTAAATGAGACTTAGTACAGAGGTATGATTGAATCACTAATGTATCTAACTGCAAGCAGACATGACATTCAATTCTCAACATGTCTTTGTGCAAGATATCAAGCAAATCCTAAGGAATCCCACTTTATTGTTGTTAAGAGACTTTTTAGGTACCTAAAAGGTACTCCCAGTCTTGGTCCGTGGTATCCAAAATGTTCAAGTTTTGACCTAAAAGGATAATCAGACTCTGACTATACTGGTTGCAACATAGACATGAAAAGTACAACTGGTGCTTGTCAGTTGCTAGGAGGCAAACTTGTGTTCTGGAGTGCTAAAAAGTAGCAATTTGTAGCTATGTCATCAGCTGAAGCTGAATATGTAGTTGCTGCTGGATGTGCCAATATCACTGACTATGACATCATATATGAAAAGGTACCCATATTTTGCGATAATACCAGTGCTATTGCAATCTCAAACAATCTAGTTTTGCACTCAAGAACAAAGCATATTGATATCAGATATCACTTTATCAGAGATCATATTCTCAAAGGGGACATTGAATTACATTTCATTCCCACTCAATATCAACTTGCTGATATCTTCACCAAGCCTCTGGATGAGCCAACTTTCAAAAGATTGATTGTTGAACTTGGTATGCGGAACATTGATTCAAAACCTGAAGCTTCAGTACTAACTGAAGAAAACTGAAGCTTCAGCGATTTCATCCTAAACTAAACAAACTTTCATGTTAAATGCTAGTTCAGTTTTTGCATATAACCTTTAGCTTGCTTAAATAAAGTAACTGAGCAATCACATATGTCTCATTCATGGATTTGTATGAGCATGTGTGGTTTTGTCGCCTTCACTGGAGCACGCACATTGGTTTAGTCAAGAACTAAACAAAACTGGTTTATTGTCTTTAGCTCAGTTTAACAAAATAATTTTATCTAAATCTTCAGCCATCTCTTGAGTGAAGTAACTGAGCAGTCACATATGTCCCATTTATGGATTTGCATGAGCATTTGTGGCTTTGTCGCCTTTACTAAAAGATTAATGATGATGAAGATTACAATAATCATTTCAGCATGACATAACATCAAACCTGCACCTAGTCCATCTTTTTCAAATATCAATCTATAGGTCAGTTTTTAAAACAAATGTGATTTTCAAAAGTAATATTATTTTAAAAGAAATAAACTCCTTTCCAAAAAAGTTGTTTAATTAAAATATATTAAAATTGGATGTCCAAAAGTTTGAATGGCCTCATCATCTTTCTCTCACCTACTTTTGCAGTTGAATAGATGGTTGTTCACTCTTCCAGGTGTCAGATACATGCTTTGCTGACTTTCATTAAATACAAAGTTTAGCACACATGTTGAAAAAAAAAACCTAAACATTTCACAATTTCATAACCTCAAATGATAATTACAATTTCTCAAAGAAAATTTTGTAATTTCATCAATCATATAAATCACAACACACCCATCAACAACTCATTCTCACAAATTTATCAAAAAAACAACACACACCTCAAACCAGATCAAAACTTCAAAACCCTAACTATCTATAATGGCAAAATCATCCTCACAAAACCCCTAATCACCTGAAATTACTCCCAAAGAAGAACTTGTTACTCTTGGCAAACCTAAAAGCCTAAACCCTTTCTTACCCGCTATTCAGGTTGAGTTTACATTTGAGGATATTGCCTTCATCAATAACAATAAAGTTGCACTTCTATATCCCTCACACCCTAACCAAGAATACTTTAAGGATGTGTCAGACTTCATTTCCAAATGCTGTCTAAAGAAAGCATTTACAAGAGCCCCAACTCAATAAAAAGAATACCTGAGTGAATTTTGGTATACGGCAAAGACCTTAGCAGACTCTAAGGTTTAGGTATCCACTCCCACAGGTGGAATTAGAGGAGAAATAGGTGTTACCACTTTTTGAAATGCTCTTAGGGCACAATACCTACCTCACTCAAGTATGTATGTTTCCCCACCCTCTATAACAACAGTGAGACCATGGTTTGCAACAATAGGGAATAGGGGAGAGATTGGCACAAAAGGAACTCTCAAAAAGAGTTTCCTTCCTCCTAGGTGAAGGTTGCTGATGGCTTAAATCATGCAATGTTTAGGTGGTAAAACAGGTGGCCTAGATCAAATATCATATAAGGATGCCACTATCTTATAATGTCTGGCCAATGAAGTATAGGTGGATTATGCAAAGATAATATGGGAGGATCTAATTCATAAGCTGAACAAGAAGACTAGGGAAAAGATTGTTCCCTATCCTAGGTTTATATCTCTTCTATTTAAACATATGATGCATGAATATAATAATGAGGAGCTCACCATAAACCCCCACTCAGGTCTTCAGTATTCATAACTGGACACTAAAGCCAAACCAACCTGAAGAACCTCCCTTCACTGCCCAAATGAAAGTCATCTGTAATTTAGATGTGCCTGTAGAGTCCAAAGCTCCAGAACCCTCTTTACAAATTGAAGAGGTTCCCCAAGTCAAAAAGCCTGGAGCTAAAAGTGGACTCAAAAGAAAACAATCTTCAAAACATACATCTGAGTCCAAGACTGAGGCAATCAAATCCAAAACTGACCAATCAGAAAAAGATACTCATTCTAGTTTGGCCAAGGACAAAAGACCAAACCATCCTTTATCTCCCACACCTGTGGTTGATGAAATGCATAAAGAGGCCCAACAAGCAGTTGGTGGCCCAACATCTTTAGGGGCCACCAGTGAAGAAGGAGCTAACCCTCAGCTCAGTAGTGGAATGTCTGCATTTAATTCTTCTTATTAAACCTGTTTATTCAGCTTCTTTCATTTGCACTCTGAGTCTGCATCAGGACATGATGCTTTAGCAGATTCCACAGCTGAAGCTGATCCTGTAATATTGATGCGGTAGTCGTAGGACTTCAACAAGAAGTTTTACAACTCCCTAGGCAGAGTACCTAATCACTGTAGTAGTAGTATAGGTAAGACTCGGGGGTTGTTATCGTTCTCTAAGGGAATAACACTATGAAGGCCGGATTGAATGTTCACTAAGGTCTAGGGGTTAAAGGAAGATTCTTTTTGTATTTTTATATTTTATGAAAGCAAGTAAATTCTGGTTTTAGAGAGGTTTTGGTTTTAAACTAATTAACTACTAATAAACTAAATAACAATTATACAATGAAGCGTATTCACCTAGGATGCACTACTCCTTGCTAGCTATCTAATTCTACATATTGCTTTATCACACTTGAGATGTAATGTGTAAGTATTTCCTAATTCATGAACGGATTACACGAACCCTTCGTCTATGTAATATTCCGTTAGGGCAACGCACAAGTAAGGTAGTATGAAGACTATTACAAGGCCCCTAAGAGTATATTACATGCAATTGAAATATCTTAAGAGGGGTCAACCATATAAGGGGTAAGGTAGTATAAAGACTGTTACCCATGGTATCCTTTCTACACACTCACATTTCCCTAGACATGTCATCAACGATACAAACAAAAGCTGGTATTCTAGAGCCTAACGCGCGCATTCATCAATAAGAAGCAATAGGAAACAAGAATTATAAACTATAATGAATTATACTCATTGAATCTGTCACAAACAACAAGATATAATCAATCAATGACAAGGTTCATGCATAGCCAAATAAATACTAGATGAATTAGCCAAGCATACTCAAACAATATAAATCATAATCAACAAAAGGAATTGAAGACATGATTTAAAATATAAGTGATAATCAAACCATTACAAGATGTTTATGGAATGAATTAAGTATTCTAATTGCTGTAAAAACACCTACCCAAACCCTTTAGTCGGCCCTAGGGTTTGGGGCTTTATAAAAACGAAGTTATGAGGCTATATTTATAGGCAAAACCTAATTAGACCCTCCAGACGACTTCACAAAAAATGTGTGATTCCGTCATACCGCATCTTTCACCAAGTTGTATATCTCTTCGTCCCCTTTGCGTGAGCTATTGAATCGTCAGAATCTAAGTTCGTATGAAGGAGTTATGATCAAAACAATATGTGGTACTTCACGCGCAAGTGAAATGGTCTTCTCAATCTCGTGACACAAAATCTCCTAGGATTTGTTTGTGTCAGCCATGTTTTGACGTCGTCGCTTAAAACTCGTGATGCCGTCACTTCAAATGTCCCAACGCCATTGCTTGAAACTCGTGATGCCGTCTTCATACTCTGTATGCACAACTTCTTCAAGGATTTGGTGTAGAGTTGTAATCTTGTCTGTTTCTTCTCCAAATGAGCCCAAGTCACGTGAATTTTCTCCAAATGCCATCCAAGTGCTAAAAACCTAAAAACAAATTATTAAGCACATAATCTGGGCATATTTGCATGATTTAGGAGGTTAAATGACCTTGAAATAGTGTATAAAATGACACCTTATCAAATACCCCTACATTTGGGATTTGCTTATCCTCAAGCAAATAGGCTTTTCTACCTAGACAAAAGCAATATGAGGGTCATTTAACCTACTCTTTAAAAGTATTTTACAACATAACCTTCTAGACCTCGTAATTAAAAGCACGAAAAGTATATACTAGCACCTCACATAAGTGTTAGGGATTCTCTCTTTCTCTCGGGTGTATAATAAATTATAACATAATAGGGAAACAAAAAATCAACACTCATTGCTTGTCATAGCATATAATTACCATAGGCTTGGTAAAGGATCAAACCTCTACCGCTAGGTGCAAGCATTATTCATTACTATCTAAGAGGTCTTTTTAAAGGGTTATGGGGTGTAGGTGTAAGATAACATATAATGGAAACGAAAACAGATAGGATACATTTAGGTGGCTTTGGGTGAATTTAGAGTGGGAGGGTTAGCTAATATACGCTGGTTAAGACTCGAATGAAGATATACAAACTCTACATCAATCTCTTTCTTTTTCTTTTCTATTTTTTCTCTTTTTTCTCTTTTTTTCAAACATAATACATCATAACATGGGGTTTATAACACGTACCCCTACACTTGAGCTTTTACATACTCGATATTTACAATCTAACTAATGACTCGTATTAAGATGGATCAAAATAACATGAAGATCATCTACCAAACATATGGGGGTATTGACTTAACTTTTCTTCCGCGAAATAATTACTACCATGAATCCCAATCGTCCCAAAACTGTATTTACAAGGATAAGGACTTAGCAACCGTGTACTCAAATAATTAACTTGGGTTAAAACAATAATGTAACGATTGGTTTAAGAGTTAACAATGCTCTTCATTAATAGTCTGGAATCCACCAGAAAATTACCAAAACCATGAAAGAGGATAGGCTCAGAGGGTTGTACTAGGGGCATCCTGCACTAAAAATGAGTGGATGGAAAGGGTGTGGGATAGTTATATGATCGAGGTGACCATCATAACAATTACAGGTTTAAAACATGGGTTAATCCTAGTGCCTCTTATCTAGCAAATCCTAATACTCACTATGCGGTCTCGGGATGCATCACAAAAACAAGTTCTGGAATTTAATATACTATCGGTACACTCATAGTATTTAATACCGATCTCAATGCTCCAGAAAAGGCGACAAAGACCACACGTACACATCTATAACGACGAAATAGACACATATGACTGCTCACTCCTTAACTTGAGAAAGCTAAAGGTATAAACTATCTTGGGTATTAATAATGGATACCCGAATTCCTAAAGATCTAAAGGCGAACCTCGCATTTTTGGGGTGGAATTCTGAGGGTTTTTGTGCTAGTCATATAAATTCCTATCCATTAGACACTATTAATACTCGGTTTTTATCGGTATGTGTCATAAAAAATTTAAAATTTTGGTCAAATTTGGTTAAAATTACCTTTTTATGCTATGTTTCAATATATTACCTATCATTTCAAGGACAAAGCAAATGGCAAATGAAAAAATAGTTTCTAAGTCTTATTTCCCCCTACACTTAAGTTGAACTTTGTCCCTAATGTTCTATAAAAGTACCTGTAAAAACGAATAAAAGGGAAAAGAAACTATTACTCCCTTGGTTTGCTCAATAATAGAGAAGAAACGTGTGATAACTGATTAAATCGTCCTCCAAGAATCATCCATTGAAACTTCCTAAGAACTTCCAAGCTTCTTCTCGTTAAATATAACTTGTAATCAATACAAAGACAACTACACCAAGCGTAAAATCCACGGGTAAATAATAAATACAACCTTATTAATGAAGTTTAGACTCTACGAAAGCAATAAAGATAGGATGAATGTGTTAACGTGATCGTGGTTTTCTACAGTTTCTTAGAAAAATTACAAATTCTAGAAATTATACAAGATTAATTTCTCAAAAATTAATTAAAAATCGAATTTTCCTGTAGCAGGCCTGGCGATGCCGTCAGGATTAATCCTGACGCCGTCTCCAGGGTCTGTAAAGAAATTTTTTTTATTTCTTCAAAAATTCCTGCACGCAATTTCCCATTAGTTGTTTTCTAAAATTTACTACAAAAACCACAAAAATAGTTAACACAATCATATGACTCAAAATAAACACACAAGACACACAGGACACACAAGACACACCTAATATGCAAGAAAATAATAGATTGGGTTGCCTCCCAATAAGTGCTTGTTTTTGTTGAGAGTCACGAGCCTGACTCTACGCTTATTTGACGTGTAAAGGTTAGGTCTCCCCTACACTTAAGGTCAAGTGCGGGTGATAGTAGCGATACATACCATTTTGATAGAGGTATGCCACGTGGGGTGAAGGTGGTGTATGAATGGTCAAGGGTTTTACTACCTTCATTCTAAAACTACCCTAATCCTTTGGTTTGATGGGTAGATTTGAAGTTGGAGAAAAATTATGATCAATAATCGAGGTTATTTCATTCTTATGAAGATTATGCTCCAACAACTCTTTATCCATTTCGGTTCCCATCATCTTTATCTCGACTTTATCTTCATCTTCGTACTCAAGCTTATTTTCCTTAAATGAATGAAGTATTGGCATTTTGAGGTTGGAATTTAGGTGTTAGTGAGGGTATCTATAGATAGTGGGTTTATTATTGGAAACCATGGTAGGCTTGAGTGTTTTGGGGGTTACGGTAGGGGTGTGAGAAGGAAATCTAGTGATCTTATTGATTTTTATCTTGTCCTTTAATTTTTCCATAACTACGAGGGACAATTTCAGGAATTCGCCAAAAATGATATTCATATATTCTTCGAGTTGACGTAATTTATCCTCTTGATCACGTATGAAACATATAATTATTCCTTCAAATTGTTTTTGGTGGCTAGGTCGAGAGTAATTGTAACACCCCCAAAAATGTGTCGCAGCGGAAATATGTCAGGGGGCGTTACTTCATAATACAACAGCACAAGATAAAAGAGAACGACCTCTAAATGTGTCGTTTGAAAAGTTATCTCGTTGATTTTCTTGAAATTGATATAACATTTGTCCCATAATTGCATCACAATGAAAAGCTTGAAAACAATACAACGAGATTTGATCATTTGAATGTAGTAGACTCCAATGCATATCAAGTAGGCCAAGCATCTAATTCACCTGAGAAAAACATGCTTAAAAGTGTCAACATTAAAGTTGGTGAGTTCATAGAGTTTTGTAAGTATAAATGTAAATGTTGGAATCCAAAGATTTATAAAGTATGTATGATTATTTCAATCCTTATAATAATCGCCAAAAGTGTAAGAGTAAATGTAGAACCAAAAGAGTTTAGTGTTTATTGCTTCGCCGCAATATAATGAAAAGTGTTCAGAAATTAGTAATGTTTGTTTATATAAGTAGTATGCAGACAGGAAATCGGTTGATTTTCCAAAATGTATGGGTCTACTATAACAAATACAGTACCACATAATTAATATCTACTGTTGCGCTAAGCTCATGACACTGAAGCTCGACATATATGTATGCAATTTAATGCACAAAATGTGCCCGTGTAGATGTTCAAACCCGTAACATCCAAATTGTTCCGACATGTATGCATTCGTGTTTCAGTACTGTCGAAACCCGAACAGGGATGTCAATCCCAAATAGATCTATTTATACACTCGCGCTTCCTCAACCGGTCCTCCGGTCAAGAAATTGACAGTTCATGATAATGGGCAATGGTGGGTTATGTTACTTAGGCACATGTAAACAGGAGATGATAACCGAAAACACTTGTGTCCAATAAAAATTAACTGTTGTATTCGTAAATAGCTTTGAGTACTTAAATCCATAAGTAGAAAAGAGTGATATAAATCAAGTAATTGATTTTGTAATGAGTATGTAAACATTTTTTCTGTAAACGTGTATGCAAATGATAGTGACAAAGTATGAAACCAAGTTTGTAATCAACCTTGTAATTGTGTTTGTAATAAATTGCAAAATCAAGTATGTAAAAGATGTTGCAAACGAATATGTAAACAAGTTGTATTGAGCATGTATTCTCCCCCGAGATTTGTAAAGCAATTGTAAAACAAGTGAAAGAGGGGCTATAAACTCACATCGATGTTGAAGAACGATTGGCGGGAATGTACACATTGAGTACAAGACGAAACGGAAACTGAAACGGCTCGACCCAGAGGTTGCGGTTTATCTTAACGGCTAAGTCCCACTAGCCTAGGGTGGTGTACTTGGGTTCCCGATGAGTGAGTACATCAACGCGACACGTTGATAAAAGATTTAGATTTAAAGTTGGAATAGTTTGGTGGTTGGTTAAATAAAATAAATTAAAAAGTAGACGCAAAGTGTGTAATATATTCCGTATATATATTACATAATAAAAATGACCAAATATATAATTCATATCGTAAATTATATATTAAGATACCCACCCAAAAGAAATAACTCGAAGCGTATATGATACACAACATGTGTGTTCCCTAAAAGATGACAAATAAACTAAAATGGTTTAATTATATAATACTTTCCAAGTATTATATAAGAAAATGATAAAAATTAAAGAAACTAAATAATTCGACACGCGCCCGGATATCCCCAAATAGTTTAATAGAAAGTTTCTCTATAAAAATAAAGACACGTTTTAGATATGCAAATTATGTTAAACGACGTTTTTAAAACTCTTACAACAGTTATGATGTTAGTTTTTAGTTGATAATTATAAAATATAAGATTATTTTATAATTTAATATATTATTTCCCCGACGGGTTGCTAGAATATTTATCCCATTTGTAAAAGTATAGCTTCTGTTTGTTTACCCGGTTATTGATATATTACGAATTAAAAATCTTGAAATTATATAACTTAACCCTTTTTCAATTAATCCATGTTGAAATTTACTCGTGTGTTAAATATATACGATTAGGCAAGATTAATTTATACATGACACATTTATTTAACCAATTACCACCATTTAATCCGGTTTAATATTTATGAAAACTTATGATGTATTTATTATCCGTTTTATATAAATCGAGATACACCCTTAAAGGTGGTTTCCGCTCACCCAAACGCCCCTTGTGGGCTGTCCTTAATGCCAAACGCACCCCAATCGGTGCCAAACCCACAAACAAACACCCCCTTGGTTGTTTCGCTATCCCAAACGCACCCTAAGTTGTTGACTGCACAACCAAACACCCCTATTGGGTGTTACCCCGCAAACCAAACGCGCCCTATGGCCGTTTTAACAGCCAAACGCACCCGTATCTGGTGACAAACAAACGCACCCTAATATGGTGATACAATCAAACCGAACGCACCCCGGCTGTCCCGAGTCAAACTCGACACCCTGGCTTCTTTTGTTGCAACCCTACCCGACAACCTCATCCCCCATGCTGCTGCCATTAAACCAAACGAACTCCTAAGTGGTTGTTAAACCCAACCCGACACGAACACGCCCCGGCTGTTTCGACAGCCCAAACCCGAACGCACCCTCATGGGTTGAGACTGCCAACCCAACGCACCCCTTTCGATGTTTATTAACAACCAACGCACCCTCTTGGTGCTTGATAGAACCAAATGTTGCCTAGTCGGCTGCAACCATAAAACCAAGCGCACCCTTAGCTGGTGCAAACCACAACCCAAACGCATCCTAACTATGCTAACCCGAAACCCAACGCACCCTCTACGGCTGCTAGGACGCAGCAAACAAACACCATGTCTGTTGTTATATCGCAGCAACCACACACCTTTTCGGCATGAAATAAAACCCAACAAACACCCCCTTTTTGCTGCTGATGTAAACCGAACGCACCCTGCTGTTGGCAACAGCGGCGGCGTGGTCGTGGAGGTTATGGCGTGATGATGGTGGTGATGGTGACGTGGGTGAGGAGAGGATGACGATGAGGCTTGGCGGTTGCGGTGTGGTGGTGGGTGCGGGCTGAGACAGCCGGAGGGGGAGAGGAGACCGCGAGTGGGGGAGAGTGACTATGGGGATCGTATAGATCGGAGTGGGGGGAGTATATTTGGTCTTGGCCGGAATACCCGCCGGAAAACTTTTCCGGCGGTGGCATGGTGGCGACGGTGGCTGGCCGGTGGCCGGAGAAGATGAGAGGAAAGAGATGGAGTGTGTGTATTGCTAGGTTAAAATGAATGATTATAACCCTAAATGTTACTTATATATACATATGAAAGTTTTATAAACAAAATAGAAGGTGTGTAATAGTCTAGGGTGTTTCATGTAAATATTACTAGAAGGACCAATAGTGTAATTTTTGGTAAATAATGATTCGGGACTCGTTTAAGCTACTTAACGGAAGATTCAAAACACGAAACTTGCGCCATTGTTTTCTAAATCATTTTTCTGATAAAAATGAGTATTCACTCGACTAATTTTCGTAAACGTTTTATAAAATTTATTTAAAACGTTTATTATTTATTTTGTGACTTGGTTAAAAATAAAAAGGAAATTTTAACTCGGATATTCGCGTTATCAATAACGCTTAAATAAGTAAAATATTAAATAATTTTATTTAATATTTTTATTAGATAAATAGTGATAATTAAAAATAAATTTAATTATTTTTGTGTGTCGGTATCTGTTGTGTGCAGTTTTCAAAACTTTGCGGGGCTGTTTTAGCCCTCTTCTGCTTGTTTTCAAGTCTCGGGTAAAACTAAAAAGTTGTCTGAAATATCGTTTTACATCAAATTGCTTTAGGGTCCGAATCATGAAAACATGATTTAGTGGTTCGTTTTTGATAAACCAGCTATGAATTTATATATATCCTTTTTCGTTTTCGAATCAAATAAGTTAAAAATAACTTTCCCATGAGAGATGTACTAATAAATATGATTTATTATTTAAAATTTGTTCCGAAAATTTTACCAGTTACGCGGTAATCGTTTTTATGTGACGATAAAAGATCATAAGTCAAAAAGTAAGATCGGACCTGAAAGGTCAAAGTTTAAAAAAATAGTCATTTAAAATTTCGAAAATTGCCGGATGTTACAGTACCTACCCCTTAAAGAAATCTCGTCCCGAGATTTAATTTTTGTGTTAACCGATTGTGTGACCAAGAAAAATTTAAGATTTAATAAACCAGTTCCAAACAAGACGATGATAACTTTATTCAGCAAAATTTTTGTTGTTTCGACAATTCTCAATATACCAAAAATTTGGCTAAGTTTGACCAGGATATTTAATCCATAAAAAGGGTATCTCAAAAAAAAATATCATTACAGATCTTATGACTGATATGACAGTATAAAAAAAATCTTTTAATAGTGAAATCATCAAAAGAAAGTGTAGTCACGTGAGTGCGTTTGTAAAAGTTTCTAAACGTCCGAGGACGGAGTCTCGTTTCTACTATCTGTAATGTTCGATGATTCACATCAACGTGACTTATGTATGTAAGTACCCAACTTACTTGGCAGTACTAGGATGTATCGCGACCTAAGTCTTCCTACTAGTGGCCCGAAATGAATAGTCCAACTATCTGTTTCGTCGGTGGGTGTTTATCTGGTTTAAGGAGGGGTTGCATTACCTATTGGATAAAGTCGTACAAGTTGGGACCGCTCCAGGACCCAATAACAGCGACCATAACGTCAATACTATAACAAATGGTGATGAGATGCCGAGAATGAGGACATTTCGAGAAACAATATTCCCGGAATAAAGTTTAACAAATGGGAGGAGCTCGCGGAAGAGCTTATGCGATAGACGGCGGATTATGGTACTCAGTCGCTAGTTTGAGGACGAATCAACTCCATTAACTCAAGTGTGTAACAAGTCTGTTAGTTCCACGAACAGTTCGTGATCGCGAGGATTAGCAACGGCAAAAGTAATAACTTAAGAATGTGATAAGGTAGCTCCAAGTGAGGCCTTAAGATTCTGCTGGGTAGTAAGACACGATTGTGTCTCTAGACCCTTTTAACGGATTCTGATGATTATCGATTTCAGGTTCTTACTCGTGTCATATTGGATACCATTAAGCCCACTCATTTATAATTCCTTATTTACATAAAGAAGCGTCCAAATTTATGTAAGTAAGAAATGATAAACTTATGGTGTCCCAAACACCCCTGTTTAGGGTTTCCTGCTATCCCAAACACCCCTTTTGGGTGTTTCCTGCTCACCCAAACACTCCTTTATGGAGTTTCTGCACAACCAAATGCGCCCTTGCTCGCTGAAAACCAAACTGGACCCTTTCGATGCATAACAAATCAAACACACCCTTTCTGGTAAACCTATATCCAAACGCCCCGACTGCTGCTTAACCTTATATCCAAACGCTCTATTATCGGTTTTTCTGTACAACCAAACAGCCATTATGGTTGTTAACAACAACCAAGCATGCCCTTAATGGGGCTGTCACAAACCAAGCGCACCCTAACCAAGATTAACAGCCCGAACAAACACCCCCCCTCGCGACTGTTTGAACCAAACAGCCCCCTTGTGGGCTGTTTTAATAACAAACGCACCCCCTTTTTGGGGCTGCCAACCCATGAACCAACCGCACCCGTTGGTGTTATGACATACCACAAGCACCCTGTTGGCTGTGGACAAAACCAAACGCACCTTGGGTTGCCATACGAAAAACTAATACACCCCTTTTGGGTTGAGACCAAACCCAACGCACCCTTGTTATGCTCGTGACGTGGTGGTGCGTCGGTGTGGTGGTTTTTTACGACGGGGTGGACATAGTGGTGAGGTGGGTGAGCGTCGACTGGCGAATGGTTGTGGTGAAGATGATGATGGTGAAAGTGGTGTGTGGCGTGGTGTGGGATAGCAGCGGGAGTGGCTTCAATAATGATGGTGGCCGGCTGTTAGTGGTGATGGTTCGGAGGTGGTGAGATGCGGTGGGTCGGGTAGATGGGAGTGGAGGTGGTGATGTTTGGTTGTTGTGGTGAGTGGGGTGGGGCGGCCGAAAATCTCGCCGGAAAAATGGTGGCGCCGGAAATGTTTGTAGAGAGGAAATATAGAGATGAGAGTGTTATATATCCAATGTGAAACCCTAGTGTCCCACATTTATAGCAAGAAAAGTTAGAAAAATAAAGTGGTAAAGGTATAATAGTTTAGGGTTTAAGTTGTAAATATGGTTCCAGGGAACAAAAGTGTAACTTTTGTTAAATAATGGTTCGGGATACGTTTAGGCTAGTTAACGGGTGAATTAAAATACGAAACTTGCGCCATTGTTTTCTAAATCATTTTCCTGATAAAAATGAGTATTCACTCGACTAATTTTCGTAAACGTTTTATAAAATTTATTTAAAACGTTTATTATCTATTTTGTGACTTGGTTAAAAGTAAAAAGAAATTTTAACTCGGATATTCGCGTTATCAACAATGCTTAAATAATTAAAATATTAAATAATTTTATTTAATATTTTTATTAAATGAATAGTGATAATTAAAAATAATAAATTTAATTATTATTATTATTATATTTTTTTTTGTCGGTATCCGTTGTGCGCAGTTTTCAAAACTTTGCGGGGCTGTTTTAGCCCTCTTCTGCTTGTTTTCAAGTCTCGGGTAAAACTAAAAAGTTGTCTGAAATATCGTTTTACATCAAATTGCTCTAGTATCCGAATCATGAAAACATGATTTAGTGGTTTGTTTTTGATAAATCAGCTAAGAATTAATATATATCCTTTTTCGTTTTCAAATCAAATAAGTTAAAAATAACTTTCCCTTGAGAGATGTAACAATAAATATGATTTATTATTTAAAATATGTTCCGAAAATTTTACCGGTCACGCGGTAATTGCTTTTATGTGACCATGAACGACCAAAAGTCAAAAGGTCAAGTTAGACTCGAAAAGTCAAAAGTTAAAATAGTCCTTTAAAATTTCGAAAATTCTAGGATGTTACAGTACCTACCCCTTAAAGAAATCTCGTCCCGAGATTTAATTTGTGTTAAACGATTTGGTGACCAAGAAAAGATTTTAGGTTTAATAAATCGGTTGTAAACGAAACGCTGATAACTAAATCAGCAAAATTCGATGTTTCGACACTTCTCAATATACTAAAAATTTTGACTAGGTTTGACCTGGATATTTAATCCATCCAAATGGGTATTTTAAAGATATATCATTACAGATCTTATGACTGATATAACCGCGTTATAGGAAAAGTCTCATTATAGTGAAAACCTCAAGAAAGAAAGAAAAAAAAATGTAGTCGCGTGAGTATGTTTGTATAAGTTTCTAAATGTCCAGGGGTAGAGTCTCGTTCCTGATATCCGAAATGTTCGATGATTCACATCAACGTGGCTTATGTATGTAAGTACCCAACTTACTTGGCAGTACTAGGATGTATCGCGACCTAAGTCTTCCTGCTAGTGGCCCGAAATGAATAATTCGACTAGATGTTTCTTCGATAGGTGTTTATCTCGTTTAAGGGGAGTTGCATTACTTATTGGATAAAGTTGTATCAGTCAGGACCGCTCCAAGACCCAACAGCAGCGACCATAACGCCAATACTATAACAAATGGTGATGGGATGCCGAAAAATTAGGACATTTCGAGAAACAATATTCCCAGCATAAAGTTTAATAAATGAGAGGAGCTCGCGAGAGAGCTTATACGATAGACGGCAGATTAGGGTACTCAGTCGCTAGTTTGAGGACGAATCAACTCCATTAACTCAAGTGTGTAACAAGTCTGTTAGTTCCACGAATAGTTTACGATCGCAAGGATTTGCAATCGCAAAAGTAACAACTTAAGAATGAGACATGGTAGTTCTAAGTGAGGCCTTAAGATTCTGCTGAGTGGCAAGACACGATTGTGTCTCTAGACCCTTTTTACGGATTCTGGTGAGTATCGATTTCAGGTTCATACTCGTGTCATATCGGATACCATTAAGCCCACTCATTTATAATTTCTTATTTACATAAAGAAGCGTCCAAATTTATGTAAGTAAGAAATGATAAACTTATGGTTCGGTGATTTATAATTTATTTATTTAACTGAAGAGGCGTCCCAATCCTTTCAAATAAATAAATTATAAATCATCCTACTTAATAATTCCCGGTGCAATACGCGTACTCTCATAACCTTCAAGGTGGTTGACATGACGATGCATGTGTTCTACTGAGTATGGGACGAGTGTTCCAAACTCGTCTTCGAAGACGGGGAGTAAAACTACCCAAAAATATCGACCTAGAGTTCAAGATAGGTAATGAGTACCCTGGTTAGAGTAAACCAGGTAAAAGTCTCGATGAACCAGTCAACATAGCAATTATCATATAAATCCTCCTATTACAAGTCCCGCCCATACAAGACTTGTAATACTTAGATTTTTAACACAATGGATATCGACGTTAGAAGTAAAAAACTCCATAATCATGAAACATCTTTTGGTGAAAACCAAAAACCAAGTAGAAAATACGCAAAAAATCCCAAATCCACCGTGTCATTATGACCTTTTTGAATGTCAACTTTAAAAGCAACAACTAGGACGTACCTCGCTCCAAGTGGTAATTGTGTTAAAGCTCCTGGGTTTAATAAGATTATTGTCCGTAATACTCCGACCGGGATAAACGCTGATTGGTTAGGGTCGAATTAATCGTTCTTCAGATATGTTTAATCACGATTAAGCTAATTTTAATAAGCATTTAAACAGCACATAATGAGCAAGAAATTGGTCTTATAATCATTAATACGCGAAGGCGATTTAACCTTAGGAAGAAGAGCAATGATAGTATGGTTAATTTCTTTGAGGAGGTAAGTTCCTAAAGCAATTCACGAACCGAAGAAAACATCATTAGGATTAATATTCAAGCTTCTTGAAAAACGCTGTGTAAAACCATCAGGACCAAGGCGGATTTTATCATCTCAATTGAGAAAATGCATTCTTTGACTTCTTGGTTAGAAATCTCACGGACCATGTCTTGAGCGTCCTGATCATTAAGCCTTACATTGAAAAGGTTAGCATAATTAAAATTGGATGTTTCACCATTATGACAAGAAAACATTTCATTGTGCGTGACAAAAACATCAAGAACATGTTTTATTATCGAAAACAACACCCTCTGAGTTTGGAAATGTGTCAATTCTGACTACCTACTCACAGTGCTTTTACGCTTTTGTGAAAGTAAGCTGAATTTAGCATCACCCTCGTTTTAAGCCATTGGATTTTGGCTTTTTGTTTTAAGAATAGTTCTTCCGTGAGCCGCTTCTTAAATTCGATACCTTGTTGCTTCCCTCTCACGCAAAAAGCAAACGTTTTAAAAGGATCCGCATCAAGTGCGGTTTGACTATAGCATCAAGATAGTAGTAATTTGTTCAAATTAGCTATGAAACATTACTTTATCTAAAAAAGACCGCTTTTTCTTTGAATATTTTTTTTTTTTCTCTATCATTATCTTTGTTTTTTCTGTTTTTTTTGTTTCTTCTTTTATTCTTAATTTTTTATTTTTTTTTGGCAACGGCTTTTGAAATTCTTTACTTCTTAACCACTCTAAACATAAAAAATCCACTGATGTAATGGTCCCATTCAGTCTTGACAACATCCAAGAACAGCTCATGAGTAGTTAAAACATTGAAGAATTTAAAAGGTTTAGGTTTCGCCTTACCAAGGTAGGAATACAAAGAACGGATGGCGTATGATCAGAAACACGGTATGGTTTAAAACATGCATGAGCCCCATGGAACAAATTCATTATATTCTAACAGTTCGCCTTGATTCGATCAAATTTTTTTCAATAATGCCGTGTCCTCCCTTTGGTTTCTGAGTCCACGTATACCTCAGCCCCCGTACTTTGAACATCAAAATCTCAATGTCTTCCACACAATCACGAAAGTCTCGCATAGCAATATCCACATTAGAACCACAAGCCGTCGATTCCTCAAGGTATAAAGAAACATTAAAATCGCCCATAATGGACCACGGTCTATGACGAATATAGATTTTATGCTTGCTTAATACCTCAAAGAGAGCGCACGGATGATTATATTTGTTGTAGCACAAATGAAAGAGCTACAAAAAAGACTTTCTTTCTCTCCGTCTTCAACCAAATAACGAGTGTGAATAACTAGATCTCTGATCATGACACAAAATCCACCCATCCATATACGATTCCATCCCATAATAATCCGGAGGTTTCCTTTGTTATACCACGCGCCATCATTCGAAGTCCAATCCAAATGATTAAAGACACTTAGAACATAGACTGAGTACGATTCCGTTTTATATCAAAAAGGTGACAATTTAAAATAAAATGGTTTAATTATATAATACTTCCCAAGTATTATATAAGAAAATGTGACAAAAATAAATAAAACTAAATAATTTGACACGTTCCCGGATATTCCCAAATGCTTTAATAGAAAGTTTCTTTATAAAATGAACACACGTTTTAGATCTGCAAATTATATTAAACAACGTTTTAAAACTCTTACACTAGTTATAATGTTATTTTCTAGTTGATAATTATAAAATATAAGATTATTTTATAATTTAATATGTTGTTTCCTTGACGGTTTGCCAAATAGTTATCCCATTTGTAAAAGTACAGTTCCCGTTTGTTTATCCGGTTATTGAAATATTGCAAATTAACAATCTTAAAAATATATATATAAACGATGTTGAATAAATTAACACTTTTATTTAACCGTTTTAACCACCAATTAATCCGGTTTAATATTTATGAAAACTTATGATGTATTTATTTTCCGATTTATATAAATCAAGAGACACTCTAAAGTTGTCTCTGCTCACCCAAACACGCCCTTATACGAGTTGCTACCCCAAACGCACCCCTATGCCTATGTTATATCATAAACCAACGCCTCGTTGGTGGTGGCTGATAAGCCAAACGCACCCACTGTTGGTGTCTTAACAACCAAACGCGCCCTTGCTCGCTGAAAACCAAACCGGACCCTTTCGATGCATAACAAATCAAACGCACCCTTTCTGGTAAACCTATATCCAAACGCCCCGACTGCTGCTTAACCTTATATCCAAACGCCCTATTATCGGTTTTTCTGTACAACCAAACAGCCATTATGGTTGTTAACAACAACCAAGCATGCCCTTAATGGGGCTGTCACAAACCAAACGCACCCTAACCAAAATTAACAGCCCGAACAAACACCCCCCTCGCGACTGTTTTGAACCAAACAGCCTCTTTGTGGGCTGTTTTAATAACAAACGCACCCCCTTTGGGGCTGTCAACCCATGAACCAACCGCACCCTCATGGCTGTTAAGAACCGCCAAACGCACCCTCACCGCGGGTTGACCACCAAAACAAACGCCCTTCGTGGTGGTACTATGAAACCCAACGCACCCTTACGTGGTGCGGCAAAGAAAAACCAAACGCACACACGTGCGTTACACAGCCGACCCGACGCACCCTTAGATTGATTGCACCATACGCACCCGTTGGTGTTATGACATACCACACGCACCCTGTTGGCTGTGGACAAAACCAAACGCACCTTGGGTTGCCATATGAAAAACTAACACACCCCTTTTGGGTTGAGACCAAACCCAACGCACCCTTGTTATGCTCGTGACGTGGTGGTGCGTCGGTGTGGTGGTTTTTGACGACGGGGTGGACATAGTGGTGAGGTGGGTGAGCGTCGACTGGCGAATGGTTGTGGTGAAGATGATGATGGTGAAAGTGGTGTGTGGCGTGGTGTGGGATAGCAGCGGGAGTGGCTTCAATAATGATGGTGGCCGGCTGTTAGTGGTGATGGTTCGGAGGTGGTGAGATGCGGTGGGTCGGGTAGATCGGAGTGGAGGTGGTGATGTTTGGTTGTTGTGGTGAGTGGGGTGGGGCGGCCGGAAGTCTCGCCGGAAAAATGGTGGCGCCGGAAATGTTTATAGAGAGGAAATGTAGAGATGAGAGTGTTATATATCCAATGTGAAACCCTAGTGTCACATATTTATAGCAAGAAAAGTTAGAAAATAAAGTGGTAAAGGTATAATAGTTTAGGGTTTAAGTTGTAAATATGGTTCCAGGGAACAAAAGTGTAACTTTTGTTAAATAATGGTTCGGGATACGTTTAGGCTAGTTAACGGGTGAATTAAAATACGAAACTTGCGCCATTGTTTTCTAAATCATTTTTCTGATAAAAATGAGTATTCACTCGACTAATTTTCGTAAACGTTTTATAAAATTTATTTAAAACGTTTATTATCTATTTTGTGACTTGGTTAAAAGTAAAAAGAAATTTTAACTCGGATATTCGCGTTATCAACAACGCTTAAATAATTAAAATATTAAATAATTTTATTTAATATTTTTATTAAATGAATAGTGATAATTAAAAATAATAAATTTAATTATTATTATTTTTTTTTTGTCGGTATCCGTTGTGCGCAGTTTTCAAAACTTTGCGGGGCTGTTTTAGCCCTCTTCTGCTTGTTTTCAAGTCTCGGGTAAAACTAAAAAGTTGTCTGAAATATCGTTTTACATCAAATTGCTTTAGGGTCCGAATCATGAAAACATGATTTAGTGGTTCGTTTTTGATAAATCAGCTATGAATTTATATATATCCTTTTTCGTTTTCGAATCAAATAAGTTAAAAATAACTTTCTCATGAGAGATGTACTAATAAATATGATTTATTATTTAGAATTTGTTCCGAAAATTTTAACGGTTACGCGGTAATCGTTTTTATGTGACGATAAAAGATCATAAGTCAAAAAGTAAGATCAGACCTGAAAGGTCAAAGTTTAAAATAGTCATTTAAAATTTCGAAAATTGCCGGATGTTACAGTACCTACCCCTTAAAGAAATCTCGTCCCGAGATTTAATTTTTGTGTTAACCGATTGTGTGACCAAGAAAAATTTAAGATTTAATAAACCAGTTCCAAACAAGACGATGATAACTTTATTCAGCAAAATTTTTGTTGTTTCGACAATTCTCAATATACCAAAAATTTTGGCTAAGTTTGACCAGGATATTTAATCCATCAAAAGGGTATCTCAAAAAAAATATCATTGCAGATCTTATGACTGATATAACCGCGTTAAAAAAAATCTCTTAATAGTGAAATCATCAAAAAGAAAGTGTAGTCACGTGAGTGCGTTTGTAAAAGTTTCTAAACGTCCGATGACGGAGTCTCGTTTCTACTATCTGTAATGTTCGATGATTCACATCAACGTGACTTATGTATGTAAGTACCCAACTTACTTGGCAGTACTAGGATGTATCGCGACCTAAGTCTTCCTACTAGTGGCCCGAAATGAATAGTCTAACTATCTGTTTCGTCGATAGGTGTTTATCTCGTTTAAGGGGGGTTGCACTACCTATTAGATAAAGTCGTACAAGCTGGGACCGCTCTAGGGCCCAACAACAGCAACCATAACAACAATAACCCTAACAAATGGTGATGGGATGCCGAGAATGAGGACATTTCGAGAAACAATATTCCCAGAATAAAGTTTAACAAATGGGAGGAGCTCGCGGAAGAGCTTATGCGATAGACGGCGGATTATGGTACTCAGTCGTTAGTTCGAAGATGAATCAACTCCATTAGTTCAAGTGTGTAACAAGTCTGTTAGTTCCACGAACAGTTCGTGATCGCGAGGATTTGTAACAGCACAAGTAATAACTTAGGAAATGAGATAAGGTAATTCCAAGCGGGGCCTTAAGATTCTGAGGAGTGATAAGACACTATTGTGCTTCCAAACCTTTTTAACGGATTCTGGTGATTATCCAGTTCATATTCTTACTCGTGTCATATCGGATACCATTAAGCCCACTCATTTATAATTTCTTATTTACATAAAGAAGCGTCCAAATTTATGTAAGTAAGAAATGATAAACTTATGGTTCGGTGATTTATAATTTATTTATTTAACTGAAGAGGCGTCCCAATCCTTTTAAATAAAGAGATTATAAATCATCCTACTTAATAATTTCTGATGCAACACGCGTACACACAAAGTTTTCAAGGTGGTGAATGACATAACGATGCCGATGCTCTAATGAGTATGGAACGAGTATTTAAAACTCGTCTTCGGAGACGGGGAGTAAAACAATCAGGGAAGATCGACATAGAGTTTAAGACAGTTAATGAGTACTCGGTTAGAGTAAATAAGGTAAAGATCTCTATGAACGAATCAGTATAGCGATTATCATATCAATCTTCCTATTACAAGTCCCGCCCATACAAGACTTGCAATACTTAGATTCATACATAATCCCATGTAAACAAAATTATGACGGTCTTCGTGTAATACAATATAGTATAAAGCTAGGAAGAAAATAATATTCTTAGAGACCATTGTTTAACTTACAATGTCTGAGAACGAAACGAGACCATTGTGCAACTCACAATGTCTTAAGAAATGCTCTGGTATTGATATAAATAATCCTTATATAAATAAACGTGCGATATACGCAAAAGATGTAAGCATATATATCACATATATGTATGTTATGTAAGCACTTAGGGTAACAAGTTACCTAAGCAAGTAAGCAAGTAGTGTGTATGCACTTTGAAAATGTTTGATGTGATGCAATGTTTGTAAAAACGGTTATAGTCTGGGAAAATATGCAACTAGTTCTCTATAACCTTGGCTCTGATTACAATCTGTAACACCCCAAATGTGGGGGGTCGCAGCGGTGACAGGAAAATTATGTGGGAGCTTACTTTCAAAATACAACAGCACAAGAAACAAGAGATCGACCTTCTAATTGTGTCGTTTGTAAAAACCAATCTCGTTGATTTCTGAAGTCAATATAAGAGTTGTCCATATTGCTGATCCATGAAAAACTTGAATGTAAAGACCCCACTGCACATAAATAATCCAAGCATACTAATTCCACCTGAGATAACATGCTTAAAAGTGTAACAATAATGTTGGTGAGTTCATAGGAGTTTTGTATAGTATACATGTAACTGTTGGAATCCAAAGATTTATAACGTATGTATGCATTTCAATCTTATAATAATCGCCAAAAGTGTAAGAGTAAATGTAGAACAAAAGAGTTAGTGTTTATTACTTGCCGCAATATTAATGAAAAATGTTCAGAAATAGAAATGTTCAATAAGTGTAAGGACAGTGAAATCGTTGATTTTCCAAATGTATGGGGTAATACTATAACAATTACAGTACCACATAAATAATATATACTGTTTGCGCTAAGCTCATGACACGAGTCGACATTATGTATGCAATCTAATGCACAAAAGGTGCGTTGTAGATTCTCTGTTCAAAAACCTTAAACATCCAAATTGTTTCGACATGTATGCATTCGTTGGTTCAGTACAGTCGAAACTTGTGAGAGCTACTCACCGAACAGCGGATTGTCAATCATATAGATCTCTTTATACACTCGTCTTCCTTAAACGGTCATACGGTCAGAATTTAACTAGTTTCATGTTAATGGGCAATGGTGGGTTGTGTTACTTAGGCTAACACCGAGTAAACAGAAGATGTAACGCAAAACATTTGTTGTCCAATAAAATTAACTGTTTGTATTCGTAAATGCTTTGAGTACCTTATATCCATAAGTAGAAAAGAGTATGATATAAATCAAGTAATTGAGTTTGTAATGAGTATGAACCAATTTCGTAAACGTGTATGCAAATGAGTATGTGCCAAGTATGAAACCATGTTGTAATCAACCATGTAATTGTGTTAGTTTACCCCTTTTAATGGAATTGCAAAATAAGTATGTAAAACAGTGTGTTGTAGATAGAATATTATGTAAAAAGATATTGTAAACGAATATGTAAACAAGTTGTATTGAGCATGTATTCTCCCCCGGATGTGTTAAAGCAATTGTTAAAAACAAGTGAAAGAGGGCTATAAAATGCACTCGATGATGTTAGAACGATTTGGCGGGAATGTACACAAATTTGGTGTACAAGACGAAACGGAAACTGAAAAAACGGTATCGACCAAGGAAGTTGCAGCTTATCATAACAGTTATAACCTACCTAGCCTTATGATGTTATTTGGGAAAAGCCAAATTCCCGATGGTGAGTTTACATTCAAGCGACAAGTTGATAAAATAATTAACTTAAGTTGGAATAGTTTGGTTGGTTTTGGTTAAATAAATGTTTGGAAATATTACGTAAAGTGAAAAATATTTATTCTGTATATATGACACATGAAATATACTTATATAATTCTACGTTGTGAATTATATAACACGGAAAAAATCCCAGTGATTAATGGAAAAGTATATAATACCTTGCAGGTATTTATAGTAAGTGGAGTAGTAAATAAATTAAACCAATTAGTTGACACCAATTTCATTAATACAAAAGACTTGGAATAATAAAAGTAGACTCATGTCTTAACGTTATAAATTATACAACCGATGTTTGTAACAGTTTATTTCATTATAAAATATAAATAATATTTTGTAAAATATATTTCGTTTCTTCAATGGGTTGCGTTCTAGACGTTTCGTCTCATTGTAAAGTATAGTTTTGTACAATGTTCGGGGTTTTTTTATAATACAGTGATTGTATCTTTAAAAAATATAATCTTGGTCCCCTTTTATCGGTTTCTTAAACAATAGCAGTCTAGTAATGCAGTACCTAATATAGAAATCTATATAAATTTTGAGCCATGACCTTTTACAGTATATAACGATCCAGTCGGAAGACTTTGTTGAAAATCAATTTACTATTTAATTTATATAGAAATCATTTTAACATTTCAAGGGTGTTGTATTAATGATCGTTTTAATAACATTATTTCCATATTGTAACTTCGCTACGAATCTTTAGTCATTTTATATTCGTCCGCATTCTTATATAATGTATCGAAAAATAATAATTTATAAATTTATTTAACCAGATTATACCACCGGCCATTTTAATATTTATATCAATTCATTGGTATATTTATTTTAGTTAAGATTATATATATTCCAAAACGAACCTCGTTGTCCCTCGTGATCTTGAGCTAAAATCAAACGCACCCGTTTGTCATTCAGCCAAAACATACCATCCCCTTTTGCCTAAAAACCCAGAACCCAAAGCCACCTTGGTGATTTTCTGCCCTAACCAAAACGCACCCCTTGGTGTGCCACATAACGACAAACACAGCTCTCTGTGTGCCGGGAATCCCAAACGCACTGATTGATGCGTTTAACAACCAACCCGAACGCACCCTATGCGGCCAAACGCACCTTATGGCTGTTTGCAGCTAGATCCAAACGCACCCTCGCTGCTAAACCTATATCCAAACACACTCTTGTGTACTTCCATAAAGCCAAACGTGCCCTTTGTATATTTCTAATCACCAACGCACCCTTTGGGCTGAAAACCAAACGCATAACGCAGCCTATTGGTGTGGTTTATAACAACCAACGCACCCTTTGTGTGAAAATAAACAAACCAACGCATCCCTTGGTTGTCATAAATAAATCGAGCGCACCCCATACAGTGCTGATAACCCACCCAAACACGCCTTTGTCGTGTTTATAAACACCAACCGCACCCTCACGGTGGCTGGTGGTGAGGTGGTCGAGGTGACAGCGGGGTGG